>PNEQ01032495.1:0-10649 GCA_003012365.1 Medauroidea extradentata
CATATCAACAAATTCCACTGGATACAGAAAGCAGAGATCTAGTAACAATCACAACACACATGGGACTATTTTCTTACACTAGGCTACCGTATGGTGTAGCTTCAGCACCAGCAAAATTTCAAAAACTAATGGATTCTTTGCTTGGAGGCATGGAAGGTGTAGCGTGTTTACTAGATGATGTACTGATAGGAGGTTGTAATCAGGAGGAATTGAATGTCAGAGTAGCTCAAGTGCTAAGAAGTCTTGAAGCAGCAGGTCTTACATTAAGGTTAGACAAATGTGAGTTTGATGTTAAATCAATCACATACCTAGGTATCAGAATAGATAAGGAAGGGCTGCATACTTGTAAGGAGAAAGTGGAAGCCATCACAGCAGCACCACAGCCTAGTAATGTGTCAGAATTAAAATCATTTCTTGGTTTAGTGAATTATCATGCCAAATTTTGTACCAGATATAACTGGAACCTTGTTTCCATTGTATCAACTTTTGAAAGCTGACCAAAAATAGGATTGGTCACAGAATTGTGAAGAAAGTTTTCAAAACATAAAAAAGAAAATGGTGTCGTCTGAAGTGTTAGCACATTACGACCCTGAAGCACCTTTGTACCTTACAACTGATGCTTTGGCAGTAGGCATAGGTGCTGTGTTAGCACACAGAAGCAAGGAAGGTGTGGAGAGGCCGATAACTTTTGCATCGCGTACACTGATGCCAGCAGAAACAAGGTACTCACAAATAGAAAGAGAAGGATTAGCAATTATAAGTGCTCTGAAGAAATTTAATCAGTATTTATGGGGAAGAAAATTTACCCTCGTTAGTGACTGTCAGCCATTGATAGGGATTATAAATCCTAAGAAGGACATACCACAGTTAGCAGCGGGTCGTATACAAAGATGGGCTGTGATTTTGGCTAGCTACGATTTTTCTATAGAATATGTTGAGTGGCAAAATAACTGCGCAGATTTTTTGTCGCGCCAGCCATTGTCTAAAGAAACGGAAAGCAAGGAAGAAGAAAATTCAGAGGATGTTTGTATCAAATACCTTGAAAATAATAGAGAGGTTCCTATTAACCACCAGCAAGTAAAATCAGAAGTAGTTAAGGATCCTGTGTTATAAAATTAATGGTATTTGTAAATAAGGGATGGTCTGAAAAATGTACAAGCCCAGAACTGAAACACTATTTTGACAGAAAAGGTGAGATATTCATGGAAAGGGATTGTCTGTTTTGGGGGCACAAAATAATTATCCCTGTTAAACTTCGTAATCAACTGTTGCATGACCTCCATATTTCGCACATGGGGGTGGTAAAAATGAAATCATTGGCGAGATCATATTTTTGGTGGCCTAATATTTCAAATGATATAGAGATGTTAGTGAAAAAGTGTACACCTTGCATGAGCACAAAAGACAACCCTCCAAAAAGTGTGGCAAGATCATGGAAATGGCCCGAATCTCCAGGGGAAAGAATACATATGGATTACTGTGGACCAATGTTCGGAAAATATTTTTTGGTAATACTAGATGCACACAGTAAGTGGGTTGAGGTTATTCCCACAACATCAATGTCAGCAACAGTAACGGTAAAGCATTTGAGAGAGTTGTTTGGTCGTTACGGCATTTGTAAAACCTTTGTCTGTGACAATTATGCCAGTTTTACATGCAGTGAATTCCTTACATTTCTAGAGCAGAATGGAGTTAAAATAGTACAAGTAGCACCATATCACCCTCAAACAAATGGAGCTGCAGAAAATTTGGTTAGAACTTTCAAACGGGCACTGAAGTGTGCCTTGTTTGTTTGCCAAGTGTTCGCAATGGGAAGTGGCATTGCAACGGTTCTTGTTTTACTATCGCATCACAGAACATTGCACGACAGGGAAGTCTCCTGCTGTTTTGTTTTTTGGTCGAAATCTACGAACAAGATTTGACCTAATTCATCCCCCGTCAGTTAAAGAGGTGGTGCAAGTTAAATAGGCTGTGCAAAGGACTAACAGTGGAGGTCAAAGGCAGTTAGTTTTTCAGAAGGGTGATACAGTTTGGACTCGTGACTATAGACATCAGAAACCATCTTGGATTAAAGGAACAGTAACAAATTCAATTAGCCCGAACTTATGTTCAGTGTACATTCCGGAGAAATGTGATAACTGGAAGCGACATACAGATCAATTAAGAGAAGGCGTTAAAGATTAGGAGGAGGAAGTGATATCGGAACAGAATCAGGATGTACGTTTGTCGGGTGAAGAGGAAATTGAAGATAGAGAACCCAGTGATAGGTCAGACAGTATGACAACAAGTGATACCAAAGAAGGCACAAGGCAATTTCTAAGAGCAAGACGTAAACCAGAGAGGTTAATAGAAGAAATGTAGTTATTGTTGAAATTATTTCATTTTAGAGAATGTATTGTGAAGTGTGTATTATGTGGAGGAGAGTGTAGAGTATTCAGGTCAAGTAAATGTTGTACTCTATGCAATGTAAATAAGTTGTTTTGTATTCATGAACAAAATGGTGAATAAAATGTGATTACAAAACATGAAGTATATTTGGTCAATGAAGACATTACATAGCCTATATAGACCTTCAGAAGATTCATTGCATTTTTACAAATAAATATTTGTTAATAACATTCAGCCACGAAATTGGACTCACAAATGCCTTAACACTTATATAATAGGTACATTTTATGTTACAACCACAAATTTTAATAGGTATTGCTGAACAACTTTTACCCTTCTCTCAAGCTATGTTTTACGTAAGCGAGATTTGTTCTTGCTCGAAAAGCACTGTGTGCTGTGCTGGCAGGAGGATATAGTTCCTGTTTTTTCTCTTGTGTGAAGTCCCTTTCGACCCTTTCTCAGCAGGAGGGCGAGTGTCAAATCGGAGAAAGATTGGTCAGATCAAGGCCCTGTCATAAAAAACTTCCCACAGCCTGGAGTTGAAAAGAGCAAGGGGGGGGGGGATTACAAACTACGACACCATGTCTTCACACACTCTCAGTCACTAGTCAGCTATATTTATTATGAAAGGTTTTAGGTCATGTTTTAATGTTGAATACTAACTAGGAAGATAGAGAAAATAACCTGTTTACATATTTTTAGTAAACTGCATAAACGTGAAGCAACAGGAGACGGTGATGCTGATACTGCAACACAGGATCGTTTTTATTAGGTTTCTTTATACCGTGAAAGCAGTTTAAGTTCGTTCTAGTGTGAAAAATTCCAAAATTTAATTTGTACGAAATAGTGTTATGTATTATCTGAAGAACAATATTTTAGTGTGCATAGTTTTCCCATAACTACTTGTCAGAGTCAAAATTTAGACGTTAAGGGAGGGAACATATATCAGCGAAACCTTTATGAATAATGGTAGTTACATAATTATCACTGAACTATAATTATTGTCGCGGGCTGTAGCTTAATAGTTATGAAAATACAAAACAACAATTTTTTTGTATTTAAAGAAATTGATAAAATAAAGGATTTTTACTAGACTTCCAGAATTGTTTTAAAAATACAACAAATTTTTTTATTCATGTGTTCTTAAACTTGTGCGAATAGCTATTGGCTCGTGACATTTAATTTCAGTATAATTTTTTTAGTTTCAATAAAGCTATCGGTTTTCATTGGGTGTATGTTCCTGTGACAAAACGCTTTTGAATAAATGAAGAGATTTTGGTTAGCACTTAACAGCTAGGTATTTTGTGCTTGTGCTTTTGATGGGTGACACATGATATAAGTATGCCGCAGCACCGGAATGAAGGGTCGAAGTAACCGGAAGATCCCAGAGAAAATTCGTCGACCAGCATAAACAAATTTATTGCAAAATTTACCAGGTCGCACGTTTATCAAGAGCTAACACAACCAAAAAAGTTTTGTCTAAGCAGAATCTTAAAATTGTTCTTAATTTGCGACGACCTAAAGTTTTGTGGTGTAATGTGTGTGGAGTAATAGGAAGTCTGCAAGTTCAGTTTAAACTGGGTAGCAAACTCTCACTGTCCTCCCGTCGCATGATAGTTATTATGCAAGGTTTGTCGATTTTGCACTTATGGTTATACGCACGCTAGTCTGAGCAATCTGTAGCTAAATCATGTCGAAGGTTACCATGGCGTCGTCAGCGGTCTGCCGCCCTAACGTACGACGTTTTGCAATAATTTAAAATAGCCGGTCCGAATGCCGTAACTCGCAGATGTCCTGACGCATAAATTGAAAACATTCGCCAGTGTACCTGGCCCGTCAATCTCTTCATTCAACACCTTCTCAGTAAAGGCGTCAGGCACCTGAACTGACTCCCTGGGTTACACGCCCGTCATCTGCGTCTCAACGCCATCTTGCGCTGCTCGAAAATTTTTTTCCCAAAATCTATCAACAATCTAGCCATGCTCTTGTTTGGCATCAACTTCCCTGTTGCTATATCTGCATCCTGACACGATGACGAAAAGAATGAATCGTCACATTACATGTTTATTATTATATCTGAAATTAATAATAATTGCTTGATGGCTATTACTCTTATTGATTCAGGTGGTGACCACATGGCACCTCAGAATTTTTTATATCAGCACAAAGAATTTCCCTTTACAAGCATAATTTTTCGTAAAAATATATAACCATTTGTTGAAAGCAGTATATTCAAATTTTTGGCTTGGAAACTCCTGAAATGGCACAATTTTGCGCCTACATATCCAAATTTTTCCGGGGGAGGACTCCCGGCCCCCCCCCCCCCGCTTTTAGTTTGTGGGATGCGTATGTATACTTCATAAGGCTTACTCCCCGTCCCTCCTAAGATAAGTGCTTAAATCCCCCACTGCCTTATACAAGAGATGGGAGTTGCGACATAATTCTGTCACTGCAACAAACTGCTACCGCGACACGTCACATTTCCGAACAGCTGCGACTTTGTCGCTGTTGAATTTTGGTAACAAACTTTTTTTTAATACCTTCATTGGCGAAAGTTAAGCTGGATTCACAAACACCACTTAGCGTACGCGTAAAAGTGGAAAGACTGAGTGTACATGCTAACATTCACATACTTGCGTAGCGCACGTACGTACATAATAGAGTTGATCAACTTTCTACTTACGTACGTACGCTAAGTGATGGTTGTGAATGCAGCATGTACAAACGTAAGACTCAAATATTAATTAATATTGAGAAATCATTTATCTCTTTGTCATAAATTATTTAATTCGCTTCAAAAATTTTTAATAAATCAGGATAATCTATCACCGACATTTTGTTGTGGCATCAAGAATTTCAGCGCATGTCTAGATTAAATATTGTTGTGAAATCCAATCTCTAATACTTATCATATGTGCATGTGTTCGTACGTACGTTAAGTGTAGTTGTGAATTGGGCTTAATGCTTACTCATAACGTAAAGAATCATTATAATGCAGCCTACTGATTTTACAATTGTATATAATTTTTTTCTAAAATGTACTACAATTGTAAACATTATATGCTAGAACCGATAGAATAGCATCACAGTCTTAAAATGTATACCTAATTTTTGAAATTTCTATTCTGCAAATAGTTATCCTTTAAATTTCTCTACAGTATAAGCATAAACCTTGACCATGTTTGCATAATTTAATTTTTTTAAATTTTTAGCATGGTGTTATAAAAGTTCAAATACATAGGTTCCCTAACTTGTTTTATAAGGAACAGGAATAAAGGTGTCTCATCTTGATACAATTTAATATGCAGCATATATTAGTAGGGGTGGGCGAAGCTTCGAAATTTCGAAGCCGAATCGAATATTTTCATTATTCGATATCATATTCGAAATTAAATTTTTACTTCGAACTTCGAAAATATTACTACAAATTTCTGGTGGTTATAAGTCGTCTTAAAAATTGTTGTTATTTGGCCAAAACTTGAAGATGGTGTCGAGAATTTACGTTATTATAAACGTTCAAAGATTTTATTTGAAACTAACCACACACATTGGCTAGTGGACCATGAAAACATAACCTTAATAGCGTACATACAAAGCAGCCAAAACGGCCGAAACTAAACCGTCAACAACTAATTTCATTCAAACAATAGGGAAACCACATCTTTAAATAATTATTTTTGTTTAGAACCCGAAATGTTTTATCTTCGAAACTTTCGTTAAACACTGCTAATTTTTGTAGCAACATCATCTGCTATATAAATTTGTGCCTAAATACAACTTACAGTGATTATTGTAGATTACACAGCAGAATATTTTTTAACTAAATGGTCGTGAAATTGCACTCAATGCGATGCAAACCGTAATAAGAAAGGAAACAAATAGCCTAGGCCGTGTCTATGGTTTACATCAAGTGCGCCATTTCTAGTGGCCTCAGTCGCAAGCCATACAGCCAACAGCCACCGTGTCGTAGCACATGCACTAAGGAAACGGACCGGTGCAGTGCATAATTATTTATGCACTTCAAAGTAATAATTTAAATTTACGCAACACGAGAGGCGGATCAGTTAAAAACAAATATAATGCTGCTGGCCCACTGACATTTTCGCAAGTGAAGTTGTGTGTCGATCACGTAATGACCATGGCCATATTGCGACCACGTTCAGAGATGCGGTATTCAGACGAAATCAGTACGCTCTTACGGAAACTACTTCGGATCCACTCGATAGAGAGTAAATCGGTCGGAAACGTCGTGTGTTGATTGGAGCAGTGTAGATAGCAGCAAGCAGACGATACACAGGGAAAGCGCGCGTAAAACATAAACAAACACTCCCGCATGTGTAAATAATAGAAAATATATTATAAGGCGGTTTGAATGCATGCTCAAGGAAAATACTATGTCGGATCGTATTATTTTTATTGAAAAAGGAAGTCTGGAGCAGTTTATCAAGTAAAAATATTGCCAGAGTACGTAATTCAGGTATGGAATAAATTTTTATTACTTGTACACAATTTTAATGCTACATAAGTATATTATACCAGCACAAAAGGATAACGTGACCAGTGCTACCCAGCAGGAATATTCCAGGTAGGTTTCCATAAGCGCGCCGTGAATACAAAGTAACGAATGTCACTACGTAGAAGTAGAAAACCTGGAAAACTATTTTGGCAATTTTCTAAAATCAACTAATGGAGCCAAGCACTTCGGGTTTGAATACTGGGCCACCTGCCAAAAAATCCATGAGCAGTATTTGGTTATTTTTTTTATTAAAAGTGTTAGCGGTAATAAAGCAACATGCAAAACATTCAAGAAAATATTAAAAATTCCAACAGGTACTTCATGGATTAATTTAAAAAAAGATACGATTTTAGGGTCTGCTAAGTTTTATAAAACCAACTGAATTTTTTGGGGATTTTGTGATTCTTTTAGGTACCACTATAACCCTACAGAATTATCTGAAACAACATCCTGAGCAATTACATACAATAATTCCACTGAAAGCATTTTTTTTTTTTGCAAATCACTACAAAACTCTCATTTTTACCCAACTTTTAATTAGCCTTCTAGGTAAGTTCCTAACAGTGTAAATTACTTTGCATTGTATATTTGTTAAAAAATTAAATTTACTTGAAATTCGATATTCGATTCGAATTCGTGAATATTTCAACATATTCGCTTCGAATTCGCTTCGAAATGAAATTTACATATTCGCCCACCCTTATATATTAGGTAATTTTGTAAGTATGGTATTGTGGGTCAAGCCTCCCCATATAAGGGAGGCTTTACCCACCACGAGGGAGGCTTGACCTATTGCAACACAGGAAAGTCAATACGTAATAGTTTACACAGAAAACATTCAGTTTAGATTATGTTTATAATGTTTTAGCGAGTATTTGTGACACATGAGCTTTAAAAATCGAGCATTGGGATGATACATACGAGACAATAATTTTTAAAATATACAAACTACAGTAAAACCATGTTGAGGCGTTTGTATTGGGAAAGAGAGAAATAATGCTTATTAACCAGGATAACTTCTTAAAAGGGTTGAATTACAATATTGCATGCAAACAGGTGAAAATACATTTTACTTATTAAGCAGGAAACTTCTTAAGAGGGTTTTACTGTATATCTTACTGTAATAAAACCTACATAGTGAGGCCCAACAGAACATTGCATTTTGAGTCACACTTTTACAAACAATGTTTATAAAAAATCTGCCTGTAGTAAACAGACTTTACGGAAAGTCTACATTCAGATTAACACTGTATTAAAATTCTGCACAATGGCAATCACTTGTTCATAAAAATGTCTACCTGAGATTAGCGATTGATGTAAAGTCAAAACTGAAATTGATCTTTAGAGCTACACGCTCTGTACCACCACTTGACATAGGTAGCGGTAACTTTGCTACGATGTCCCCCTCTTGTACTAAACATCTGTCCTCCAAGGGTGGATACACAAAACAATAACTTGGCTCCTTTCGACGAAAAAAGTTAATGTCATATTCATTTTCTAAGCTACCCTTTTTTGACATTATTCTGCCAACATAGTGACTTATGGTACTCTTTGTAGTGAATTTAACAAATACGAAATCCCCAGCTTCACATTCCTTAAACCCTGGTTCTTCTTCACTGCTACTTGTAACCAGCCCCTCCTCTTCACTGTTAATCAGTTCTGCTAGTGTTCTAGACCTGCTCACTACTTCTTGCGCTTTCTGGTCTTTAGTCAGTTATATCTTCTTCTTTTTTTCTTGTCGCAGTAAAAATTCCTCTTTAAACTGCCTTTTAACTGGCGTGAAAGTTAAAATTCTTGAGCAACCGGGCCGCCGTCCACCTCGTGCAGACTTTCTTGGACCAGCTTTTGGGAATGGGTGTAATTCGTGAGGATTAATAACATTAGGCACAGTGTGTCGCTCTTCGAGAAGGAGGGAGCAATGTGAGAAAGCTCGTCGGCTGTCTCAGCTATTAAGGGCGCAGCCCAGTGTATCAAGCTCGTACAGAATACTATGATGAAATGTTTAGCCAACTGTTGGTTGTTTTTATTGGATTTTTATATGCCAAGAGCAATACAAATATTTTGAGACATTTCTATAAATACTAATGTTTATACGTAACACTAAATATTTCATTAAAAGAAAATTCTATAGTTTTAGTCCAACGTACAACAAATTATGCAGTTAATCCTTTGTTCTCATGCACTGATATTTGTCGTAGCAGTACGTAAAATAAATCCATTTATAAATATTTTCGTGCTGAAATTCAATGATGGTTATTGTAAACGCACTGCAAGCTTTTAATCTGCGGGAACTTAAGGTACGGAAAGAGGATAACAGATGGCGACACAAGCTGCCGTATGTATCGAAGTATCGATGATATGGAAACAACTTGGCGCTGTTCCGGCCCGGCCCTGTAACTTTTAGACACGGTTTCAGAAGGGACAAGCGACATGCCTTGTCGCAGTGACAAAATAGCTGCGACAGTATATTTTCCCCATCCCTACCTTATACCCTAACACACAGTGTGTTAAGCTCCTGCCACAATGAAAATTTTAATTTGCCAGTGTCTTGCTGCTCACGTCGCAGTTATGGTGACTTGCAGGTTTTCTACTCTTCGAATGTCACAATGAATGCCTGTGCCTGCTGCTGGGATACAGTTAATTATGTGCACAATAGGTGGCAGAACAGTCACTTATTTTTGTTTGTTTACATTTTTTCTCAGTGCGCTGCACAGCATTGGCTCACATTTTCTGACTTAGGCTGCATCCATCAACCAATAGCAATCACCTTGCCGGTGAGTGCCGCCCCTGCCGTTCACAAAAAAGTTAAAAGTTGGCCTGGAATCGGCAGCACGGCATGGCACAGCACTGTTCAGCAAACAGAACAGCAGTGACGTCATGGTCATGTGGGCCAATCGGATATTCAGAATTACACCAGCACTGCCTTTAGTTTACATTTCACAATTTTGTATATTCACAGGATATATACCTTTGCACTAACAACACATGCCATCATGATATACCAGTAGGCTACACTTATATGCTACCATACTGACACACACTATCACAATATTACACACATTCAAGGTCTTTAACATATCAACAATAATACTCTTTATATGCCATCTCAATACATAACTCTTACACCCAGCATATTATATACCGTAATACACTGTAAGTTTGATCACAAAATGCAGTCATATTAAACTATATGTTCTGGATATATTCAAATTTATTTATTGTTCATTTGAGCAATAATAATAATAACTCATCAATAGGCTAGTACATTCATGTACACAATTTTACATATTATAGGGTCAATCCATGCCAAGTGCTGGTGGCTTCACTATTTTTAAAAAAATTAAATATTTTGTGTCTTGTTTACATAGGCGAAGCTATGGGGTGGTCCGGGTATGCACAGGACCACCCATTAGGTCTCACAGGTGTCAACACATATCTTCTTACCAATTCCTTCAGAAGTGGTGGAGAATTCCACAAACCTTCTTTTTACAAGCACGTGAACAATTGGAACACTAAAGTATCTACAAATAATCCTCGGAAACACGCATATAGGTGATTCGGAATAAAGTGAGCACTCAAAAAAGCCCTGATTAATTTCTATTTTCTGCCAGTTTATATCTTTCCGCTACATGTAAACATCAACATTGCCACGTGCTTTTATTTACATAAGCTTGTACAATGTTTACATTTACGTTACAGTGCTCCGATAAATTTTAGCTACAATATGTACTCATTAAATGCATGT
>PNEQ01032497.1:0-16069 GCA_003012365.1 Medauroidea extradentata
TTGTTCCCACCTCTCCGCGACAGTGTATGAGTGTGCGCGCGCATCGTCAAAGAAAAGAAAAAAGAAACAACCTCCCTATTGGTCACAGCTTCCATCATGTGTCACCGCCCGAAACACCCCCTCGTACAACCACCAGCGTAGTGGGGAGAGGAAAAAAAACGTTCGGGGAAGAGACGAGTCGTAGAACTGACATAGACCCATCCCCGCAGGTTCACTGACCTGTACGTTAGACTGCACAGTACGTATAACGAGTTTAAAACAACTCGGCAATATTCCCGTAAACATTATTTCACTATTATTATAGATCGTGGTTTATCGCGGGAAATCTCGACTGTTTGCTGGGTTTCAACGCACGATCAGCTTATGAAATTATTACTGGCATTCGCTTGTACACGGAGCAATTACTGTATTTGACTGAGCCAATTACAATCCCGCTATTGTAATATTTGATTGTTATTATTGGTTTTTAGACAGCTACGTTGTTTCAGACGTATATTTGTAGGGACCCTGTTTTCGCGAAAAGAATTTATCCCCAGTTCGTTTCAGTGCCTTACGTGCACATATGCAATTCTGCTGTACGGTTATTGGCAGCGTGCGTATGTGAAGAGCCGTGTCTCATTTAACTGATCCAATTACAATAACGTTCCTACAACCCCACACATCTGTGATCTGCCAGTAGAATCCCAAGGCGAGAGAGAGTTAAAATACCCAATCACTGAACACGAAGCAGAACTGCAGATGTACACGTAAGGCACCGAATCAAAGTGAGGCAAAAATCATTTCACGAAAAATAGTGGTCCCTATATATTTATCCAATCATACATGTCAAAACAAGCTACAGTGTTTTCAAGGGTATGTCGGCACAAAACATTTTCGCGATATACTATCAATAGAGGCCCGGATATTTCGCGGGTTCAACGCCCGGCAGGCTAGACTCCACAGTCCTGTGTGCACTGTCGTCAGCTATATTTGTTCATTGGCTGCTGCTCCAGTGAGTGATCATTTGAACATTTGACGATGTAGCTCAGGAGTCCGTGAGCGTTTTTACGCATGTCCGCCATTGGTTCGGAGTCCGCAAGGTCGCGTTTAATAAACAATGAGCCAATCGAAATAGTTTCCAACGTGTACATGACTTAGAAATCCAACCTCTCCTCAGTTGAATCCGCGAAATTTCCGGGGCTCTAACTATCAACTATAATTATTATTTAGGCTTGTGGGTGTGAGCCGCGTCGTATATGTGACGTATCTGCAGTTGTAGCTGCCATAATCTGGTAGTCTATGACAAACTGACAGGTTTGGAAGATGAAGTCCTTATATACCTTGGTGCCTGGGTGGCTACTTCTTGGTTGGCTGGGCTAGTCGGCCAATCACGCGCTCGCTGGCTCATGATAAGCTGGGACGGTTAGCCAATGCTGGCATGACTCTAGTAGACAGCTTCCTGAATGGCCGAGTTCTTTAACCAATTGTATGCTGGCTCGCACCTGGTTGGCTGAGGTTACTGGCCAGTTACAACGAGTGAATCGTAACTGCCCTCGGGTAAATTGATCTGGAGCCATTCACGAATGGGTGTGCAATGATTTAGACGATATTTGGTATATACATATATATAATGCGTAGATATTCTAGCCTATGTATATAACACTTAGACATGTATATAGATAAACTTACACCTATAATTATATAAATATATATCCATGTACATACAGTACGTGTACACATATCTACGCATATATAGGCATGTATAATCCTATATGTGCCTGTAGCTGTATACATAAACATATTAGCATAACTATAAATGCTTATAAATAGGTGTATGTATATATTTGAACATATACATATTTACACGCATAATATATTTATGGACATATATACAAATATAGGCCTATATGTAATCTATCTACACACAAATTAATTTCATCTTCTAGGTTATAATTAAAGACAATACATTGTAAGTTTATATAGGCTTGCTATGAATTCAACATTTAAAAATTACATATTTACTTCACCGACCTGTGTAATTCCAGTGTCGAAAATAGGCAAATATTGACAACACTGTACAGTATACTAACTACACATTTTAAGAAAGTCATGACTGAAAACACACGAATAGGTATGTATTTATCACTTCAGCAGTATGCAGTATACTTCAAATCTATTTTCGTCTAAGTCCATCAAAACTAACACTGAAAACCATACGTTTCTCATATGATAACTCATAATTTCACGCCTGCTGCCTGCGATATGGCCGGCTCAAAAACAAATGAGCAGTGAGATTATCTAATGACTCTGCGCCATATTACTGGCCACCATCTCGTACTTCCAGCGTTCTGCTCGAATGTGGCAGAGTCATTTATGTATTCTTTGGTATCACATTGTTAAACCCAGGCAAGAAGCATTGAGATTCGGCCATAGTCTGTCTTCTACAGCGTGACTAATGAAACTCTAATATTGAATGTGTGTGAAATTAGTTTGTCCTAAAAACAATGCATAGCATATACGTTTTCTACTCAAAACAAAATGTATATCAGGTATTCCAACTTGCAGAAGAATTCCCCTTTACTGAAAATGATAGATCAGTAAAATATGTTCAAATTGTTAAAACTTTTTAATCTATTTTTCTTGATATCACAACCATTATTAGCTGTTGAGTAAGTAACTTACTAAGCCCAACGTTTGTGTAAATAAACTACAAAAACTATTTCAATACATATGGCTTCTAAACTTAATTTGGTAGGTACGCAATATTTTGTAACCATTATGATTAACAGTAAGGAAAACTAATTTTACCCCCAAAATATTTTGCAGCGTTTGGTATCTAACGAAAATCAGTTTCACAGAAAGAAAGTTTGTGTTGTGCAATGAAAACAATTTTAAAACATTTTTAAAACAGCATAATTTACTTGCGTTCAAAAATACATTTATCAACAATATCGGTCGTAATATAATTGTTCACTTCATTAAGCAGACAAGCGTAATCTCGCCTATATTGGTACAACTACTTGTCGATATAATTTATTGTTATTTAGACCAACTGGATTTATGTACATACATACACACACATTAATTGTAATATTTTGTGTTTTTCGTCATATAGTTTCTCAGGACTAAAATCTAGGATATTCTACATGAATATTCCACCAGAAAATACTTAAACAGCCATAGCACGTTGTTGCTCCAGAGACTAAGGCAAGGGAAGTAATAGGAAGGGAAGGAGACGACCATCTACAATTTTCTCAGAGATAGGAAGAAATCTCGTAGACGATATTCCTTAAAGGTAGATTGCTGCGACATAAAAGGCTGATGTTACGACATAGGTTCTTGAGTTTCCACTCTGAATTTAATTGAACCCACTCAACTCGTTGGGGTGTAAAACGTGACTGGAAACTCAAGACTCGGCTGTATTTTTACGACGACTTGGAAAGGTACTAGGAATACTTTAAAGGCAGCACTTCAGTAAATTCACTGCGGGGAGAATCTTGAAGCCGTGCAACTTCCAGCACTGTACAGGGTGAGTCAGGATGGAGTGCGTAAATATTGTCTGCTGACGAATTAAAAAACTAGGATATTTTGTTTTGGAATCATCTGTTAAATGTGTACGAGGGGAATAATACTACTCGAAGTTTCTACATTAAAACTAAGCCCAGTACATACGGGCAACTTTCTTGCACAAGTAGATGAACACCTTGTTCTCCTGGACTGTCAGCAAACTTGTATCGTGTGAACGTCCAACGAGCATACTACTGCCTAGCATTATAGGAAGGATATGTGAGCGAGTGAGAGATTTTGGTAAATTCTTAAGAGTCTGTGTCACCTCTTCGGTTAATAATATTAGTTTTCGTTTAGTAACAGAAGGATGTGACGAATTACCAGCAATGTTTATTTATAAAAACACTAGCTGGCCGGCTGTGGCTTTGCCCGCGTGGAATTATGTAGTGCAACCAGTGACTCTGGATAAAATATGTGATGAAGGCATTTAACAGCTAGCGTACTCAATAACAGTGAACTATAAATTGTCTTAGCTCAGTGAAAAGGGCGCGCGCAATATGCTCGTATGATGTCATAGTAATTCCCATCGCAAAGTCTTGCACGGGATACGAACCCGTAACCCCATCCCTCCCACACCACAAACTTTAAAAAATACCTGAGTGAATGCTTAAAGGCTGGCCGTGATAATTCTTTCCTATGTACAGGCTACAGTCCAAAGAGGTTTTATTTATGAGTAGGTTGGCAAAAAGAAACAACTGTTGAATTATTTCTCCGCGATCATTCTCTTTTTTCGGGAGACAATCGAAATCACAATTTATTTTTTAACAGCTTTCAATTACGAATTTCGAAAAATCCTGTAATTACTTATTTTATATTTACGTAAGATTTATTTTAAAGAAAAAACCATTTAAATATTTCCACTGGTTTAGGAGATAAGTGTGATTAATTTAAAAACACGTTTTATTTTTTTAAGGGCTTTCAAGGACGAATTTCGAAATATTGTAAAAATACTTTTTAGATATAAACTTAAGCATCATTAAAAAGAAACACCTCACTATCTGAAATGGTTTAGGAGAAATCCCGGATTAATGGTAAACACATTTTACGGCTTTTCAGCCCCTTAATTTTCGAATTTCGCAAAATCGAAAATTTTGCCAGTATGCATTTCTTTGGGCGATATTACGAAGTTAAAAATTTTATGATAGCATATTCGGTTAATGAGATATCAAGGATTCTTTTAAAACTCATTTCACACCTTTCACCCCCTTAATTATCGAATTTTGAAAAATACTTTCTTAGTGGGTGCCTACGGGGCAAGTGGAAACTACCCTCAAAATGTCATGGTTCTAGGACCAGCGGTTTGGGCTGTGCGTTGATGAGTGAGTGAGTGAGTGAGTGAGAGAGTGAGTGTGTCAGGACACTTCATTTTATATATTAAGATTACGTTTTACTATTTGATGCGTATTATTGGATGAAATAGGTAGTGGGAGATATTTAATGTTTAATATTTGACAAGAGAGATCATTTATAATAAAATTAAAATTATCATAATTATTTCATAGTAAAATTTTAATTTTTGGAATGCAACGTACGTAATGAAAGAATAAGTAATTAGCTATGTCCCGATTGAAATATTTTCAATTAAATCTCGCCAAATGTTTAATCAGGAGGGAATGAAGAAAAATTCAAGGTAATAATTGACACGGGCTCTTAACATCGAGGCCTTTAACACTGCTGTGGAGTGACGTGACGTGAGTATGACGCAAAGTCGGAATGAAAGGGCTCGGGAAATGGGAGATCCCTGAGAAAAACCCCTGACCAGCAGTATCGTCTGGTATGTTTCCCACATGTGGAAAACTGGGAACCGACCCAGCCGGGTATCGATCCCGGATCACTTTGATAAGAGGCGAGTTGTCTGACCACTCGGCCACCAAGTCTCCTGAAGACCTCGTGTGCTATACTATTTCGTTAATCTTTCTTGTACAAGTCCAATATTAACAAATAACCTTTATGCACAGGCAACTAGTTTTTAACAAATGACCTTACAAATATGAAGTTTTTTAAAAATAAAGTGTGTATCTGGACAAAAGAAGCAACTGAAGAAATATTTTCGAATCGTACAGTGACTACAAAAAATTTATTACCTCTACACGTAATTATAGTAAGGTATGTAATGACGAAACATTTCATGCCCACCACATAGCTTTTTTTTTTCTGTATGTTCGAAGCAAAACGCGAACTTTTAAATCCTTAACTAAATACTGGCATCGGACGATATTAATATCTCGAGTGAAACATGTAAGTTTAGAATTCCACTGACTCGTATATCAGAGTCGGAAGAGGATCACCAACAACGCTGAGGTATCTGTACCTCTGTCTCTGTCTCGCACGAGGCGACAAAGAGAGACGACTAGAAGAGGATGAGGAAAGCCAGGCTTATAGAATGATAATTTTTGTGGCGTGGCGAGACAATACGACGGTTACACGCAGGCGGACGACATCCATCACCAGAGCTGGCCATCACTTCAGTTACGACCCTCACAACGCGGACGCTCGCATGGACACGGCGCATTTTTTCATAATGTGAATGGTGCTGGCGTCGCGGGTGAAAAACTAGCGGGCGTCAGATAGCCTTGCTGTGAGGTAGCGGTCTCTGGCGTCGTGGAGAGATAGAGCGAGCGATGTAATGACGTCATAAATTGTCGTCTGGCTGCTAGAGGGTCGTTATCCAGTGCAACACACGCACCCTCTCCTAGGACCTCGAGCAGGGGAGGGGGGTGGCTGAGCGAGGCCTGGATTGGCTCCCGTGCTCCATAAACCACTTGGCAGCTGTGTCGTCATCAACCCTTTCCTTCCCCTACCTCTATCCTCCTTCATGCAACCTTTCTTTCTGCTTCCACTAAAAACTCTCTTCCTCCATCACAGGCCCGGGCGCTCAAGTTAACATAGTCGTTTTCAGGGACACGGAAACTGAGCTAGTAAATTCCAGGACAAGACAGAGCAGTTGATTCACAGAGATACACTGAATGAAAAAATTGTTAGTGTTAAGACAGCTAAATTACTTTTAGTATACACAAAATAAATATTTGGTGACCTCAATATTTTAGTTCAGACAAAAAAAATGGTTAGCTGTCTGAATACTAACAAAATATTTTGGAGCTGCAACAGAATATGTCTTCCCAAAAACGGAAAGAAAAAATTCACGATTTCAATTATTATGCAAGTTGGAATCCACGGTCCTATGCATACACACGCCCCGTCCATTGATTAAACATCTGCTATTACAGTGGATAACACCTATTGAACAAATGTCAGGGCTTGAATATACACGGGACAGTGGATTCAAACATGATGCAGGTCACAGGAGTCCCCTACGTAAGTTAAGTAGGCCTATTTTTGCAATTGTGGATAACACCTATTGAACAAACGTCAGGGCTTGAATATACACGGGACAGTGGATTCAAACATGATGCAGGTCACAGGAGTCCCCTACGTAAGTTAAGTAGGCCTATTTTTGCAATTGAACGTTTGGTTTGTCAGACACAAAACCTTGCGTTTTACGGACAAACTGCAATCAAATAACGAATCCTGTGCGACTCACTGGGATGCTGAGGTTATAGTGTACACGGGACTGTAGAGTCTATCTACAGGTCGTTGAGCCCACGAAGTTTCGCTGTCTCTGCCAAATAATAGGCGCGTGACAAAATACTTCAGATATCTGCATGCTATGTTTAACTGTATTATGTGATTTCAAGCATCAGCTGTTCGTTTATTTGATCCTGTTCTCCCAGTTAGCAGCCAGTTTAACTCTAGACCAGATAGGACGCTGTAAGGTTCACGATTACTTGCAGATTTATTACTTTCTCAAAGTTCTCAAGCCAATGTTTGAGATACAATTACAAACCTAACAGCAATGCTTAAGTTTCAGTCTCGTTTGGGTTTGTATCATAGTTTATTAGAACCTCCTTCAATAACGTGTATCCAATAACAGAAGGGTTTGGTCCGTGTGTGACTGACAACAGTGGAACAGCAGCAAGGAAAATGTGTTCAAGAGTCTAGCGTATGAAGTTTGGTGCAGTAATGTATATAGTTTTCTGACATAGTGATATTTTCGGACTCTTGACTGTAGTTTTTACTTCACTCTCTGGAGAGTAACAGTTAAATAACGAACATGCTGTTATACAGATGCACATTAACTCCCGCAAGATAAGACTATAGCTGCGTTGTTATACATGAATATTTAGATAGCATACACAAAATTGTAATATTTTTTAAACACCTAATGGCGTATTTATAGTTTCACTACAAATATTTAACTTTGTTTTTTTTTATACTTGCGGTATTCATTCATATGTAAAATCAGTATAAATTTTAGTGCATCTGGCTAAATTAATGAATAATTTGGCTATTATAATTTTGTATTTAGGTGTTTCTTGTAGTTATAGTTTTATTTTTGTTTGTCAAACATGTATTAATTGTATAAAACGTAGTTAAGTGTAAGAGAAGGCGAAAGCCTTAACTTCGCCACAAACAAAGCCATTAAATAAAATAAATAAATAAACATGCAAAATAAGTATTGAGTAGCGTTCTCTTCTTGAACACCGGTACGACAGTCAACTAATGGGATTATATTCACAATTCTTGCTCCAGTAAAAATCATGAATCTAGTAAGTTCACACACATCTGCAGTATTTGTCTCCATCAGTGGTACAAGACCTGTTATGTACTGAGGCTTTGTTAAGTTTTTTTGCCTTCATATATCTAAGATTTAGGTGATGCTTCCTGATTTTACAGCGTTGTAGTTTAAAATTTGAACTATAGCAGTAGTGAAAATAACTTTGATAATCGTCGTCACGATGACAAAATATTTACCAGGCAATGGAAAAACAGTACAAATAATTTTTAATGATGCCTGTTCGACAATTTTTTCACCACAAGCCTATAAATTTTAGATGCAGGTTTGCATACTGGCTCACTCATACGGCCTAAGAAAAAATAATTGAAACGTGCAGTTGGTAAAGTACTGTAACTAGAGACACTGGAAAATCGCGAAAATGTTTAGCATAGTCTCCAATAAACTATAGTATATTAACCGTCACCAGTGTGAACAGTTTTGTGGCAAATCACACACGCTGTGTGTTCAAGCTGTACAGTTCGAACTGGGTTTGTTGAAGAGAGAAACAGTGCTTCAAGTAATCCATAGCCAATGTCGATACAAAACATACAGTGTTATAAACAGCGTGTTGGAGCCTAGCAAGCAGTCAACTTTTCCCGCGATTTTCCAGTGTCTCTAACTGTAACATTTACAGTGCACCGTCAGCGTGAAATATTCCAAAATTATCAAATATTTTCCTGCACGATAATACTTTCTTTTTTATGTATGGTTTCAGAGCTGTCACACTACACTAGAATTCCACAAAATGTTCTAAATTCCACTGCTAAGTAATTTATCGACCACTGCAAAGCAAATAGAACCAACTGACATCATACATTAAACATTTCAATCCTGATAACTTATCTGAACTTCCGTATTTCATTTTTCGCAATTCCGTAGTGAGTGACGTGTGTAAAAGCGTAAGAAAATGGCTTTGTATTTTAAAATAATTCTTCGCAAAAGAGCTTTTCAAATGTAACTTGTAATAATCCGTTACAATTCCGGTCAGATAGTTTTCACTTGAATAATCGCGATACAAAGAGAAGTGAAACAAACCATGACTAATAGTGATACCAGCTAAACAATTATTCTATTTCAAACATATTTTACACGACAGGGAGTTTTAGGTTCTCAGATACGCATGATAAAATAGATAATTTAGGTTGAAACTGTGAGTGTGTGTGTGTGTGTGTGTGTGTGTATATATATATATATATATTAAAAAACGACACGTCTAATTTGAAAAGTAATAAAAAGGTGATACGTATAAACAAAGCAATAGGTATCCGAATTTCTGTATCTTCAAAACTTTTTTGTGGCCGCGTACACTGCATATAGAAAGCTTGCCTAACACTTATACGAAGACGATTTATTTTTATCTATAGGTAATATTTAAGTTTAAGGCCTTCTTTTCGTTTTACGGCGATTTCAAAATTATGTTTTAACGCATATTAGTACATATATCAAAAATTCATTCTTACAGTTTTAATACTTATATATCATCGTTTGTATCTGAAACTTTCTGTTGCAGTACACCGAATAGATTTTTGTATTTTGGTCCGTGAAATATCACATATTTTGTGGTCAAATGAGCATAAATGAAACATAAATTTTTTGTTGGATAACGGTACATTACTTAAAAAAATTATCTAACAAAATGGTGTATTGTATGACTGTAAACAGTCTCAATTTTTTAAAAAACATTTGGTAAAAAAAATCTTCGAGTTATTTGCAATTGTTTGAAATAAAGGAAAGATCATGGCCTTAATAGATGCGATGTTGTTGTGGTCAGACCTTTCAAGTCTCTCTATGGCGAGCTGGGTTAGATTGCGGTTAGAGTCAGTTCCAAATTGCAGATGTGAGGTTGACCGGCGGCGTTTCTCGGCGTGCTCCCGTTCTCATTATTCTTGAATTCCACACTTGGAGTATAATCATCACAGTTTAAGAGTTTGGTTTGACGTGCTCGAAAATATCCTCACTATATTATGGTTTGTATTTTGTTATATCTTAATGCCACGGTTCTCTTATTTATGCTACTTTTGTAAGATATAATTTTTAAATCCTGTAACAGAGCAGATAGCGCAAAACCGTTACATAGAAATGTTAAAAATGTTTTGTACTATGTAGCCTAAATTTTTCAATACCTAAGGTTTTATAGTTTTATCTAATAATTGACTTTACGAAAATTTAATTATGTCGATAGTAAGCCATATTTATATAAACTAATGTTTGAAAATGTTTAGGCTACGTAGTACAAACAATTTCCAACATTTCCTTGTAATAGTTTTGCGAAATCTGCTCTCTTACATAATTTAAAAACTTAAATTCACAAAAACAACATAAATAGTTATCCGTGGCCCTAAGACATATTCTTATATTTTACTGTAAAAGTGTAAGAGAGTTCTTCATTTCTTCCTGATGAAAAAAAAAGCTTTCCCCGTGCTTTTACACGGTTAAGAAGATTGTGGAAAATCTGGAGAACATTTTCTTCCAACGCATTCTCCAGATCAGCGTGGCGTCCTGCACCTTGCATGGCTGGCATTGTTCAGCTGTTTACAGACCAATCAGAGTTAGCAGTGATCCAGTCAATTAGGGACTCGCTAGTGACAAAATAAGAGAGTTGTATAATACAGCACATTGAAGCCTAGAAAACGTTCAACTCCGAGTTACATGTGATACCACCAGGCTCGTGAAAAGAAGATTCTCACCCCAACCAATAGCGTTCAAGGGGCGAGGAAATATTTCTCTAGTTGTACGACTTAAACAATAGGAAAATACTTTCATTAGTTGATTCATGAAGACATGTTGATGCCTCGCGCTCATGATTTATTTAAGAACGTGCCGAACACGCATTATTTTCTGCCAGCAGACTAGACTGCAAATGGCGGTGGACACTCTCAGCGTGTTCTGCAGCCCGATAATGTTGTTGCTTACCGCGGAGAATGTTTCTGTCCAATAACTTAAAGTACCGCGGTATAAATAACCGACCATCTGTAGAGCAGTCAAACACGTGACTGACATAGCATAGAGGCGCGTGGTCAATGGTATCACAGTTTGTGCTCAGGTGCGTATAGGGCTGTGAAATCTAGTTTGCTACTTGATAATAACACGAATTTTACACGTCTCTATGAATAGTCGGGTGTAGTAACGCCCGCTTCCCTCGAAAGACGACCGCATTGCTGCACAGCTCCCGTGTTTCTTCATCGTGTTATATGTGCCTAGGTGCCTCTATTTCTGGTGTCAATATCGCTACAACAGTTTGTTTCAGCGGTTAGTGTGTACGTCTGCAATCCCGCTTTACGATCTGTGATAGGAGTGTTCCTGAACGACTTAATGTTTCATTGCAAATTACAGACGTGTGATATCTAGAGTCACGATTATTCCGCGTATTTATTGTAGGCCAGGTTGAATGTCAATAACGTATACTTCACTCCTCCTTGTGTGATTAAACGAGAGCGGTTTTAACACACATTTGACGACTGAAACACATTTTCTTGGCTTGTAGGTGTAAGCCGCGTCTGGAGATTGTCTTGCGACGTTTCGGTAGTCGTTGCAGCTGCCATCATCAGGTAGTCGGAGTCGGAGACCAACAGCTGCAACGACTGCCGAAACGTCGCAAGACAATCTCCAGACGCGGCTCACACCCACAAGCCAAGAAAATGCAGACGACGACCGCAAAAACATGCGATCTATTTTGACTGCAAGCCAGTTACATATAAGGAAACAAGTCGAGGGGATATCACGTGCTACATGTTTGTACTTTTAGAAGTCAGTGGATACTCGGCTTCAGCCGGTACACGTATAGAACTGAGAAGTCTAGACCGTTGCCAGATGAATACGCGAAATACTCGTGCCTCTAGTGATATCACATTAACCTTATTTTGATTGGTACAGTCAGTCATATGAGAAACATCTTTTCCTAAAGACACGCTGCCAAAGTCAATGAAGTTGAACTGCAGATGTGGACGTAAGTCACTGAAACAATTTGATGCGAAATATTGTTACGAATATCAGAAGTTCATGTAGTATGTCCAGAAACCACCGCATAATAATCACACCATGCGAATCCTGGACTAAATTGGAGACGAAAATGTAAGTGGCAAAATGTTGTATGATCACATTTTACGTGCGCAATATGGCAACACTGCAAAAAGACAGCCCTCTCTTGCGCTCCATGTCGAAGTATTATTTCTTGTGTGTTACGTCAAGTAAACATAGAATCATGACTGGGCTACTCGGATCTTTAACCTGCACAAATAATACGCCGGTCGGAACAGTATTAGTAAGATAGGTAAGATATCTGTGGAGTGCAAGAGAGAACTAACTGCAGTGCTATGTTGCAACATTGTGCATGTCAAATGTTATCATCACCAACGCCACAATTTTGTCGCGAAAATATTTTCCCCCACTTTGTTCAGTGTCTCAAGAGCACATCGGCAGCTGTGCTTCATGGTTATTAGCAGCGCGTCTTTGTTCAGACGAAGGGCGTAGCCAGGATTTCGTTTCGGGGGATGCTCACTTACGCCTCGTACTAGGGCGGGGGGGGGGGGTTCTGGGAACCCTCCCCCAGAAAATTTTTGATTTTAGGTTACAAATTGATGCTATTTAAGCTGTTTTGAATCAAAGTATTTGATTTAAATTACCTCAATTTTTGCCTGACATAATATTTTTAACGATACATTTTTGAAAACTCATCGCTGAATACTAAGGGCTATCGGCTCAAGGGTCCGTTCTTAACTTCGACTTTGTTGAATGTAATTTGCTCGATAAATGAATTTGTTGTATCAAATATGATTTGATTACCTAATTCGTCTTAAGTGCATTTGCAACAGCTAGACGAGTGTATCTGTGTTCAATTTTTTTTTTTTTAATTTCGGGGGGTGATTGGACACCCAAAACACCCCCTGTATCAGACACGTCTCTCAATCGACTGCACCAATCACAATAACATTATTGTGACACCGTACGTCTATAATTTGCCAAGGCAAGCGAGAGTAACATCATCCAATCACAGACGACGTAGCAGAGCTGCAGGTGCGCACGTGACTCATTGAAACCAAATGTAGCAACAATATTTTTGCCATACAGTCTTGAATCTAGTTATCGTAGAACATTTTGCCTCGTACAGTACATTGTCGCCTCCAATCAACTCAGAATTTACGAAGTGTACTTATTATGAGTACGTTTCTGGCCATCCTGTATATGTCTTCCTACAAAGTTAACAAACAATCTCCTCTGCGATACAGCAGCTGTCATTCTGGCCAAGTATTGATGAAGAAATATGACAGGCGGGAAGCTCGGTGGTCCAACTCTCGTCCTCCACTCACCGGAGTGGAATAATTATAAAACGTCCTCGGGGCGAAGTTGGCAGCAATCCCGGTCCAATCTTTCACTCTGGCAGCGTTGACAAACCAGCCCATCATGATTGCCATATTGAATTCTCTCATGTTGGGCGATTTTCCGATAAACCTATCACGCAGAATATAAAATTATTCAGGTATGGTGTTCCACTTCGTGCCTTACAATGTTGCCTTGTTTGGTAGCACAAGCGACTTTATTTCGAGATAGGATAGCTTGTGTATCGAAACGTGCCATTTCAGAATGATTTCACGGCTAGGTTTGTGATATTTTTTTTTTTTCTGTTGACAGTAAACCAACGACGTTTGATGTATACTACACAAATAACAATGATAAGAAAATACGTGTAATTTATGATTTTTCGATAACTTGTGGTTGGGATTAAATCTATACAATTATTTATTAATCTTACTGCATATGTCTGAAAGGAATAAATAACCATTATTCTGTGAACAGTCTAGAGTAGGACTATATTATATTGCATTATTATTTTTCTTTTATAATAATACACTTCGAGGTTTATTAAACACTTAAATAAAATAGGTGAATATTATTTCACTGCCAGTTAAATTATTGCATCGACATTCTGAAGGAAAAATTACGCACAATGCGTCAGGAAAAAATCACTCACTGAATCAGTAACAGTTCTCTGTTTTAAAGAAATAAAAAAATAATGTACCAGGTAAGGCACAATACTCTCTAATATCATCATAATGCTACACTTTAGTTGTTACGTCTGGTCCAAAGCTCATAAAAAGTATTCGCTAAAATTAAAGTACTCATAATTTAAAGTGGAACACGGACTTATTAGCCTGTGCATGTAACGCCGATACCCTTACTAGTCCCACGGCGAAGAAATAATTTATGAATTTGTAGTTAAATTATTTATAATTATTTTTAGAAGTACTTTTGTCAATATGTGTTAATAGTATATAATGACTTAAACCTTATAATAATGTTTCAATCTGACAAATTCCGTCTGTAACGAAATGTAAAATTTTTACGAGATAAATGGAACTATCAAACCCAAAAAAAATTTGAAATTGGTCTATGGCCATCTCTGAAAAAAAAAAAACACGTTTCGCTGTTTTTAATTTGGTAATACCATAATTCGTTCTTGAACTTGTAGGTATATATTAATTATAGTTGATATAACCAAGAGACAAACTTTCTTTTGTTGTGCAATCAAGTGACTAATACCTAAGAAGTGGCAGAGAAAAAATGTTAAGCTTTCTTTTGTGAAAATGGAATTTTTTAAAACACGATTTTAAAAATTATTCTAGGCTAAATGGTATGAAATGTATCCAAACATTAGCATTGTTCCCTCCAACAAACAACTACTTTGCTTTGCTTGTGGCTGCTATTACTTTCACAGTGCGTTATGGGAAAACTACAGACCTGCCAATGAAATACATTACAACTCACTGAACCAGTCAAAATTCAACACATCTATATATATATAAAAATGAAAGGTGACTGATTGACTGACTGACTGACTGTCTGACTGACATATCAAACTGCAGCCCAAACCACTGGACCTAGAACCGTGAAATTTTTTGTGGGGGTTCCCTTCAGGTCGTAGGCGAGCACTAAGAAGGGATTTTTCGAAATTCGACCTCTAAGGGGGTGAAAAGGGGTGAAATGTGTTTCCGAAGAAACGTCGATAGAGCTCGAACCCGATGGCCGATCATCGTGATTTTTACATTAATAGGACACTTGTAAAAATGCATATTAGCCAATTTAAGGATTTTTCGAAGTTCAACTTTTAAGGGGCTGAAAAGACGTTAAATGTGTTTCCAATCAACTATCGATATCTATCGAACCCTTCGGGATAGAGAGTTCATATTCACTTCAAAATATTGCTTACGTAAATACCCAAAAAGTAGTTTTAGGTTTTTTTGAAATTCGACTCCCAGGCAGTAAAAAGGGGCAAAATGTGTTTTTAATGAATCGTCTTTATCTTTGATACACAATTGGCTATCGTCGTGATTTTAACTTTAATTGGTTACTTTTACAAATGTCTATGGCAGGACTCAAAATCATTTCGAAATTCTTTATTTAAAGGGGTGAAAATACGTGAAATGTGTTTTCGATTATCATTCCATATCTATCGAATCAATCGAGATATCGAAGTACTCTTTGCTTTAAATTGGTGCTTTTGTAAATATCCCAAGTACCATTTAAATTATATTTTCCGAATTCGACCCTAAACTGGTTAAAAATGGGGTAATATGAGATTTCGACTCACATTCGATATATATCGATCCCATAGTTTTTTATATAGAGACGTGATTTTTGTTTAGGATTGATGCTTACTCAAATACCTAAAAATTAATTTCAGGAATTTTCGAAATTCGCCACCTAAGGATGTGGAAAAGGGTGAAAAGTGGTGAAATGCGTTTTCAAATAATCGTCTATATATCTTGAACCCAGCTGGCTAATGTTGTGTTTTTTACGTCCACGAGATACCAATAAAGTATTCTAAAACGTGATTCAAGGGTTTTTCGAAATTTACTCTCTTAAGTGGTGAAAAGACCTTGAACTTGTTTTAGATAAATCCTCGATATCTAT
>PNEQ01032498.1:0-16068 GCA_003012365.1 Medauroidea extradentata
AAGTTGTTGCGATATTTACAATAAGTTGTTGCGATATTTACAATAAGTTGTTGCGATATTTACAATAAGTTGTTGCGATATTTACAATAAGTTGTTGCGATATTTACAATAAGTTGTTGCGATATTTACAATAAGTTGTTGCGATATTTACAATAAGTTGTTGCGATATTTACAATAAGTTGTTGCGATATTTACAATAGGTTGTTTGGAAAGAATGCGGCAATAGTTTGTGAATGTAAAAAGGTGTTGCTGAATTGGCATATTCCAGAGTAATCCCTAGTAAATGTTATAATAATTATTTGCTGTTTTAAAAATCTTAGTAAGTTCTTTGATTTTCCTTTAATTAATTTTATGTAAGTATTTGCTCAATAATTAATTACATTTGCTGACTATGCCCATTTTTTGCTTATCGAGTGATTTGATAAAAGGGAGATTCTTGCTCGGAATTCTGTACAAAAGTACTGGCCATAAAATGGACAATTGAAGGACTCGCCGTCATGTCATCATATTCCTTGACGAACTCAGATTACAAATGAGAGGAAACTGTATATGCACACATGACAATGCATTATGTCATGAAAGGATCAAGTGTTTAGCAACAGTTTGAAAGATTTATTTCGTGATGTTGAGAGTTTGTGTTAGTACACACACGTTTAATACGTAGCACACTACGACGTCAGTTAATGGTATTTCTTATACGAACATTGGCTACTGAGATAAATTACAAGAACCGCTCGTACAATTAGCTGCCTGACCTGCAAGTTATTCAACTACTTGCAGTGAGAATTTACGCTCGGAGAACTGAGAGCTACATAACTGTACATGGTTTATTTTAGTAAACGGATTGCTGCTGTCTAGGAATGTTTTATTTATCTTCTTTATGTATGGCTAGTAATTTGTCAATGTCTTGTGTACTGTGCATTGTGTATAATGTTGTCTTGTTGGTCTCAAGTCAATCGTCAATACATTTCCGGAGTAATTAATTTTTTTCTTTCCTTTCGTAAGTCTGCTCTGTCTCCGACTAATGTGGCTGAGCCCTTACCCGGGAGAAGCACTACGAGGTCAGAATAGAATTTGAAACGAAAGTATGTATTTTGGTGGCCTAATCAAATAATCTGCAGCTTGTAGAGATAATTAAAACTTATCCTGAAACTTTTATTTAGAGTCTTGTTAGAATAATGTAATTGTGTGGCCAGTACACAGATGTGTTAAGTTGTTGAACCTTGGAATAGAAGACTATTATTAGTTTTATACATTTTCGTGTACATTTTCTGGTATATTTTATTATTCTACAACTTCAAAGCTATGTTGTTAGCCTAGATATAGGATAATCTCTGGTCATTTAATTTGCCAACCTCTGTGTTGCTATTTTAATGTGCATAACGATATAGCTAACCTGGCTACAGTGAGAGCGGAACTGTAAAAGAAGATACAACATTACAAGAGAATGACACATTATCTCTGCGATTAAGATGGCAAGATGTGTTGTTACTTTTAATCTAAAATGTGTTAAAGAATAAAATTACTGTCACGATACTAGGCGTGGTAGCTTTAAAATAGGATATATATAATAATATATACATAATCTGTATAAATACAAGATATTTGTGATAAACACGTCTTTCACCCGGTTGGGCCGCCGCCGAAGTATTTGCCCGGCGACTCCAGCCAAAATGTGGCAGGAAGTTGGGCATGGTAAAATTAAAGTAAAGGAAATACATAATCATTAAAATGATGCAATGTGGGGGACGTGTAAACTTAAACCCGCTGTGACTACGAGGTGCAAAGCAAACAACTAATAATAAATAAATAACGAACTGAACAATAAAAGTAAACCATACACAACACGAAATAAACTTTGTAATTAATTATTCGGACTTTGGAGGAAATAAATACTTAGCTCCTCGTGCAGTAAACAATGCAAACAAAAATAAACTCTTAAGAAAAGACTTCCAACTTGTAGCCAATAGTTATATATATATATATATATACACACACACACACACACACAGGGTGTAATAGAAGTGATGGTCAATAATGCACACATGGAAAGTACTGGCCAAAGGAAGCTACAGATGTTCAAGAAACACGATATTAGTTTTTATTTAGTCGAATTTGATATTATGTTAGGGCTATGTAAAAGGTTATAATATCTTTGCGAAAAATTGTGCAGCTGAAAAGAACACAGTTTTGTTTGTAGAATGGCACCATCAATGTCGCATAGAGTGCTGGTTAAAAATAGCCATAACATCTTATGAAGTTAGGATTAATGTCTGAAATACTTATATTCTACACATAACAGGAGCATTGTGTAAATTAACTTGCATTTGAAGTTGACAAAAACTCAATTGAGGATATATTGCTGCGACGTTACTAAAATTAGGAAAACATTGCAAGGCGAGAACAACTCTTTCTAGATTGTCAGCTACCCGCATTAGCTGCAGGATGACTTCAAAGTGTCGAATACCTACAGAACGCTGTTACAAGTACTTCTTAATCCAAATTTCTTGTGTCTGGTCCTAGTCGTTCACGTAAGCCCTTCTGTTCTTGCGATTGTCAAGTGGAGCCACGTCTTACACATTAAGACACAGTGACTTGACACTCCCGGGTAGTGGTTACCGAGGGAAACCTCGATCATAATATGTCAAAGAAGAAGTAGCACCCACAAGGTGCGATGGTGACAGAAATTCTAGCGAGAATACCCAGGGTTCGTTTCTCGAGTCAAACTGAACTGGCCCAAGATAGCTTTCGATTGCAAGATGTTACTTTATCCGACATTATGAAAAAATATGTTTGTGACGGGTAAATTTTCCGGCGCGTGTTACTATACATCCTGTCCATAATACCTAGAAAAGCGTTAGGGAAAAATGCAATATTTAAAAACCCTGCACCGTCGTTTGTAGGTATTGTCACCCTTAGATTGTGTTTTGTTACGGAAACAACCGTATTAATAATAATCTCTGAAGTAAGCAGGATAACATATCAGAAATGTTTACTAACAACTACTACTGTAACAGTTTCAAAGGTAGAAATGTGTGATGCATCATTGTTGATTTCCTGCATGACGGATGGCCAAGTCTGTGACGTCATGTCATGGTATTTTCAAATCCATACTCGTTGTATGTGAGAAACGAATCTGACAAATATGAGCAACACTGCGATTATTTCACAGAATAAAGCACAACTATCTGTCGTTTAGTATATTTCCTCTTCATTCTTTGGTCGAGTAATTAAATGCCTCCTACATGTTTCGTACAGACTAGAAGTTGAAAAATCCACGTGAGGTAGCATTAGGAAAAATGTAAGGAAACATTTAAACAGCAGGTAAGTCTTATCGTCTATGTGTCTTAACGACAAAATGACAACACAAGTTAGCGAAATACAGCCCAAAAATGTTTAGAAACCGTGAGAAAGCTTTCGATATAACCGGAAACAATGTAGACCTAAATTGCTATTTGGTCCAATTTTAGAGTGCGCATGCAGTAAGGAAAATATTATTGAAGATAAATATGGCAAGATATGCATCTCCCTAATTACTACCACTTGGCACGGTGGTTACAGTTCCTAGGGCCCCGGGTTCGAGTGCCGGCATGTGAAGTGTAGTGTTATCTCCTCATGTTCAGCACTGAGTGTTGTGTTTGTCTCTTCACCTACATATCTATGGAAGACAATGGCGGACCATCGCAGTTCCATCCTCACCTGGTAGTCTCAGGTGCCACTTCCCCTCCCCTCCCCAACCAAATCCACTTTCCGAAAATTAAATAAAAATGGCATACATAAAAAAATTACTACTGCTGCCAAAAGTCTGTAACAGCTAAAAAAAAGATTCTTCCATACACGTATTTGGAACTTTTCCTTCCGATTAAATAGTTTTAGGAAGAATTGCTTGAAGCAAGATGTAAGGACAGCAGAAGCTTTAGGGAATTATTTGCAAGCAAAACATAAGCCTTAATAGATAAAAATCTTCATTACATTGGACACATATTTAGCTAGTTTCCGGAATTATCTTAAACAAAATGGAAGAGAATCAGTCTACACTTGATACGTTTGCTAGATATTGATGAACCACAACAGGTGAAGAGGAAGATATCGTAAACTCATACCTCCCAACTATGGTTCGTGACATGGACTAGAGAGATTCTAGCCAGCTCTTAACATCAGGTCTTGAGTGCTGGTAAGAATGACATGACCAGATAACGAAATGCAAGAAGAGGGAATCGGAACACCGTGAGAAAACCCACCGGCCAATGGCACCGTGCACCACGTTTTTCTCATGCGAAGATGGCAAGCGATTCAACCGAGGATCGATCCCGGATCGCTGTGGTGGGATACAAGTAGACTACTATCTTTCTACACTGCCAAGGCGCCGATTCATCGCATCGTAACTGAAGATAAGATGGTCTAGAAAATGCCTTAATATAGCAGAATATTTTGTGTTACCATAGTTATTTCTTCTTTACACTCTCAATGTTTCACATTCACCTGGCACTGATAAGATAGTTACTTTGTCTCCTGTATTTGCGTTTCTTGCATTTAACTGATTTAATTACGAACATATTTATTTAGTTGTTTAGGTAATTGAAAGAACTATTAATATGAGAGGTCTTACTTAAATAAGCCAAATTACAATCATCACACAATGTTCATTTCATCATTTCAGATTCGTGTAACAAATAAAAATTCTGTTAGCTGCACCGTAAAAAATTAATACTTTCCCAAGAAATTTCGTGTAAACTAAAGAAATGGCGACAAGAATGTCGCAGGGCACTAAACTTGGTCTAAATGTCCCCAATGCCTGCGAGGATTAGTGGGATATAGTTTTATGAGCAGATTATTCTATGTTAAAACAAAACAACATTCGACGGCTTGTCACATTTTATAAAATATTTTGTACTTTCACAAAATATTTCTTGGAAACTAGTTGTTAAAAATGTATTGTTACACTTGAAACAATATTGTTCTAAAACGTACAAGAATTCAATTGTATATATACAAAAATCTGTGTAAATTTACAAATATATTTGTTTATTTACAATCCTATCCTGTAAAGTAAACATATTTTTGTTAATTTACGAAAAGATTTTTTTTGGATACTAGGTTCTAGAGAATTTTTTTTGTAAAAGTTCAAAATAATTTTTATAATATGATTTTCAACGCATGGGATGGTTTAAATGAAATAATTAATGAACCTCATCTTTGCATGCCAAACTTGATTGGAAAATTCTTAGCTTGTCATTGAAGCATGCTTACTTTTCGCGTGTATTTGGTCAGATGAAACTGGGACGTGCCCTTAAGGTCCCTGTAGCCATTAAGGCGCGACATTTACAATTCACCTTAATTCTATAAAAAGCCCTAGCACAAAAAAATATTTTTTTGAACACGTCCTCTAAAGGAGGTTTTTACTGACGTGATCCCAAACCAAAACAAGTTGAATTAATTTCGCGACAAAATTGTCATTTAGAAAATATGTATAAATATTTTATGCATAATATGTCTCTACAGAAAAACTACACAAAATTTTAAATATAATACAATTTACCATTACATCTGTGAAATAGGTTAGCTCTATTTAATTTTGACATATCAAGAAAGAAGTCTGTAATAAATATTACGTTTAAAGTTCATGGCCGAGGCGAGTCTGACGTATCTTATTGTTACGTTTCCTGCCGGGATTATCGGCAGTAAATAAATAAATAGTCGCCTACCTTGTGATCTTCGCATGCATTTGTCGCAATCGTTGGGGCCCAGAACTCCGTGTAAGACAAACAGCTGATTCTCCACGGAACTTCTGTATGACGTAGCTGCTTCCCTATATGACTCCCCGGTGTTGGCGGTGTCCGTCCCTCGACGACACACACCGCGATCTAGGCAGGTTTGCCAAATATTAAAGTGGATATTTCCCTGATACCACTTATTTCCCAGAACATTCAGCGACCTAAAAGCTCTCGTCTTCAGACACCACAATACGCTGCGTAATGTTGCACACAACAGCACACCAAGTACCCTTGTGTACGCCGACTATCACAACTTGCACAATAAGCCTTCATAAACGGCACTGCCTGCCAACATAGCTTTTGAAAATATACTGCAACGTCTTGCACGAAAATTAATTTCCGTCGCCATAGTATTTTCAAGGCTTTTCACCTGTTCAGTCCGGTTCATTTCCATACACGTCCATCTTGCCTGACGTCTGGTTGTCCACTCTCTTGACCATTCTCAGTGACGTCAGACTCAGCCCTCTCACCAACCAGCCATTTCGTGAAACAAGCTAACAGCCGTTTTTAAAAAGAAAATACCAATGAATAATTTAATATTACCAGTAATAATAATAAACATTACAGCGTATATTAAGATTAAAGCAAAAAATATACCATTACCCAAACATACTAAAATATACTTGATATCACAGACAATATTTAGTGGCTACACAGCGCCACCCAGGGCTACAAACGCACAAATTTTACCGTGAGGCATAAACATGTCTCAAAACTGTCTGCTGTTTTCTAGATATTTTAATTCTAATTTGTTTCTACTAAGGTCGTCAACGTTACGTGCACGATTACTTGTTGTCTACTTACAAAGACAAGTTCGGAGATGATAACCTTGTGTTTCAGCTTGTCAATTGGCAGAAATCATAAAGTACGGTTTTTTAAAAGTGATTTGCGGACAATACGGTTGTGTAAATAGACAGATCAGCACACAACCCTGAACTTAGACCCACATGAACATATCTGGGTTAAACTATAAGAAAGACAACGTGCCTGACACTACATACTTACACCTCTCACTTCTCTTACAACGTAGCAGGGAGAATACTTGTATATTCCCTGAGGTAAGGTGCGACACGTAGTTGACATTCTCCTCTACAGGTTTACAGCTGAACTCAAGGCTCGGTATAGGCTCCATAGTAATGTCCACTTATAAGCAGTCTATACGAGCGATGTTTCTAGGCCATATTAGCATGGATACTTCTGACTAGATAGTGTTCTTCATGTCTATTAAGTTTCACTTTCAAAACAACTAATATATATATATATATATATATATATATATATATATATATATAACGAACTTGGTATATTTTGCTACATTAATTTTCATTAAATACGTATTTTTTCACATTCGTTTTTTTTTGTCTATGACTTGGTAAATAATATCATGCTTCTTCTTCCTCTATAAAAGTGAAGTTATTGTTGTCATCAATTTGTTTCATGTAATATTTGGACACGATTGTTTGGAAATGCTTCAAACTTGTTCTCGTGTTCTAGATGATTTTTTTTGTGTTCAGCATATAAAATATAAATTAAAACACTTTTTCATGAGAGAGGAAACTACTTAAACCTGCTACCCCAGCGCAATTGTGCCGGCTGGACACAGGAGTTATGCACTACATTCATTGGGATCGTGTAAAATGAAAACAAACCTTTCTACCGATCATGAAAAGCAGGATGTCCTGAAAGTCTCACAGGTGAAAAGTCGTATTTGTATCTACTATTAAGATAAAAACGTTTTACCGGTACCAACATATTGGAAATATCACAATTTGCGTACAAATATGCACCGGTATCACATCTTTGTTTTACATTTAGCAGATACGTACAAACTTATAACCAGGAAAACATTTTTCGTGCATCCTGTACTTTTGAAAACTCACTGTCGACATAAACGAGCTTAGAATGCTGTAAAGTAGTTAAGTTGGCAAACCGAAATATATGTTACCGAAAAGAGTTTGAAAAAGGTATCATATTGGCATAAAATTATTCTCAATTAAATAAATATTTGGTAGTATTAGTAATAGTATAGTGTAGACAAAGGTCAATAGGAAGCTAAACTACAGTGACATTAAAGTATATAAAAGATGGAAATCCGGAGATGAAATTATAATTTTTTGATGAATACGGGGTTTTTTAGTGAATACATAAAGTGGTTTAGTTCGTAAATTACAAAAAAAAAAAAGTATTATAAACAAGATATGAACTGTTTAAACGTTAGCAATAGCAAGGCTTGTGTTAGCTCAATGCCAAGCAAGCTGTTAACTGCCGATGGCGGAATTGGCAAAATATTGCTACATAAATTAAGAATATTGTTAGAATAAGCTGCTCGCAGTGCACAAGGTCACCTGTATTACTCACTATGACGCAGTTAAGTAGAAGAGAACAGCGTCCTTTATGCGGCCGCCACTCAAAGTGACGACCGAGACTTACGTGACAGTTAATGGACATGTTGTGTGACCTTGAAACTAGACAAACGTCAGGCCAGCTGTCCAGACACATAACTTCGTGTGAGAAGCAGTGGGGACGAGCACAATAGAACATGTAAAGAGACAGTGCCTAAGGAGAAAGAGTTTTGGCACATTAGAGCGACACGGAGGTGAAGAAAGAGGGTATTTAAAGTTATACCTATGTAAGATATAGTAACTGAAGTTAACTTGTCAAAAGACGTTACCCTCTCAGAGAGAAAGTGAAAATATATCAATGTCACTTCAGCGTTAACATCAACTCCTGTGAAGTTATTTGATATGGTATTGAGTTCATGAACTCATCAGTGTTCAAATATTTCAAAATTATAACAAAAGCAAAACATTTATAACAGTGCTTTGTAAAGAATAAATATTAAACTTTTCACCATAAATATGATTTAATCTAAATATACGTTCTTGGAATTAACTTAAACTTCATTACTTAATAGAGAGGTTAACGTCACTGAAAAATTATTTTTGTGGCTTTTATTTATTGCCAGGAAAATCGCTATTGCTGTTTTAGTACCACCAATGTCCCTACAAGATTCGCAGAAGTAGTAGCTTACGAGTTATAAGATAATTATTGCGGAAGAGCTATTCACAATTTAAAATGAGTGCACGATGGTACGTATTGTGACTATCTAGTTGGCATTACTGGTACTAAATATGTTGTCTGCTACTACGATACTTACTAGCACAAACACCCCAAGCTTGGCACTCACCACATATATCACAAACGTAACATGTTAATAATCAAAGTATAAAATAATTACATTAGTCACACACATGCAGAATTTCAAGAGAACATAAAAATGTAGCATTTTGATGGTTTAGTTTTTTTTTCTCCACAGTTTCTTCTACATCAGCGACTGTGAAATAATTAATACTACAAATACGACAATACGACGTTGTCAGATCAAGTCAGCTGTTGTAATAGGTTGCCTCATGCTGCTCCTATTGTCTCTCTCTCTTTATTCTTGGACCCGTGAGGAATTAGTTGTAGGGGCTGTTTACACCCGGCGCAGTATATATGCGGATATAGTTCACATACAAAGTAATTTACCACTCTTTGTACACTTCGAATATGGTAATAGAGAAACAGATCTGGAGGAACCATTTAAAAATCTATATATTTTTCCTATCCAGGTGTAGCCTATCCGAACAGTCTAGTTCCAAGTCTGAAGACGGGAATCGCTGTCAGTTCCCAAAACGGAGCATTCTTCGTTGATTGACACCTGTGATGTCTATTGTCTTATATAGTCATGTGTGTTATCCACTGTCGTCCTTTTTGAAGTCCATATCAATTTAATATTCAGTGTTTGTTTTCTTTTATGTTTGTCTGTTCTGTTGGTGTACTGTTGCAGTATGACAATTTGTAATTCGGAATTTCTAGATTTATAAAAAAAATATTTGTAATTAAACCTCTTCTGTTATTTTTTTTGCATCGAGAACATCGGTACTTTTTAATACGTTTAACTGTCATGTAGTGTTTGTGTCTTGCTGGATTATCGTTATACAGGTTTTGTCGATAAACCATAAGCGATTGTGTACGTCCATAAACCCATAGATTCTTGTTAAACATTTACTAATGTTTTTCTGACAGAGAGCTGCAATTGTGCCAATGTTATCCACCATTGTTCTGTTAACAATTCAGCTCAAAGACCCCAAATTAAAGCGCACTCCACTGTTCTACCATTTTATTGGCTGACATTTCAGCGAGGCACAGAGTATAATTTCACTGATTCACATGAGTGGCTTATGTTCATGGTGTGCACTTGACGTGGTTATCAGCCAGTCACGTCCTGTCTCAACGCTTATATGTATTTCTACTGCTCAAGTCATTGTACAGAACTATGCGCTACTACTGCGCACAACTCAAGACGATGGAGATAATAAGTTAACAGTCGTTCAATGGAAAATGTTTGCTGAACATTTCACTGTCCATCACTTACTTACTGAAACTTCGGTTAAGGCACTAAGCTTGATAAGCAAGCTGAACGATCGCTGTTATCTACGTTTACAATCTGATCCAAATGTTGTTAACAGTTAAGTTTTTTTGTTACCGTGTATCACTTGCAATAAACATCCAGTAGGAACAAAATCAATGCAGACACGACCGTGCCAACAGCGGCGAGGTGGCGGGGCAGAGGCGGCCGACCACCCTTAAAGTAAACCTTGACAAGGGGGGAGGGCTCAGTTATGTATATATCACCCCCGTTCCCAATTTGACCAAGTTTTTTCACCCTATTTTGCCACATTTACATTATTTCATAAGTAGAGTTACTCTCCCTCTCACAGAATAGCCAATCTGGCAGAGCATTGGATATAGAAGTTACGGCTAAAGCAGTGATACCTAAACAATTCATCTGTCTATCGAGAATGTTCGGGAGTAGTTGGTCGGTAATAGTATGTGTCAGATAATAATGAAACTAGTACTATTGAGGATCACATATATGGAAATGTCACCCTGTAAAGGTGTAGACGCACAAACACACATTGACACATGTGAAATAGACGCAAATCTAGGCGCCAGCTCAGTCGCTGAGGGAACAGACATTCACGTAAAAACATGTTTACAGTTAAACTGTTAAAGTATCTTCAATATACTTTCTTATCAACGAAAATACTTGAATGGTAATTCTTAAGACTTCTACTTTTTTTTGCAAATGTTACTTGCTTTTCTCTTCCAAATATTATGCTGATCTTTATTTTTTATCAATATAACATATAATTTTACCAACAAAGTTTATAATTGTATAAATTTTAGATGTATGCATGACACAGAAAAAAGGTATCGATGCATTTTTTTTTGTTTTCAGTAATAAAATATTATTTTGTTTCATATCATGAAATAACCATCTTCTGATGATTTTAGAAACACTTCTGCTGAAGTTACTATAGCAAATTTGTTTGATTTTTCTTTTACTGAGCATTGAACGCTTAAATTAGACACTGTGTCAAAATCTATAAACTTCATTTATAGCTATTAACTTAGACAGAAGAGAAGATAAAAGTGTCTCTGTTTAGTTTTATAAATTACAATAACTATGTATTTCCAAATAATTTCCAACACTCCCGTATACGAGCATAGCAGTTTACTGCAGTCCTCGCTGACTTATTTATTATTACTTAAGTCTTGAGCCAGGCAGTGGCTTTGTGAAGATCTCAGCTTCCATGTCATTTGTAGTCAGGCAGTTTTTATTTCTCCTCGATCAACTGCATCGTTGAGGAAATGTTCTTTGCTACTAATGTGCTTAAATGTGGAACTAACTACTGTATATGGTTTTTTGCTAGGCATTTGGCGACTGATTGTCATTGGAAATCGTTACTTTGTCTACTATTACACTCGTTTTATTTCTGAATTGTTTCAAATATATTGTTTTGTTCGCAACTTCTTTGATGTAGCTACACTCGGCCTCCGTAGTTGATTATATTCGTCACTCTCGTTTGTTTCTTAGATATCCGCTAACCAGAGATCATGCAAACTAAGACAAAAACGTGTGTGGAATTTTCTGCCACATTTGCATGAGGTCATTTCGCATCTGCAATTCCTAACAGATTTTGGTTCGTTCTGCAAAAACGTTAAGTAGTATATTTTGTTTCTGTCGCTCTTTGAAAACCTGTTTTGTGTGGTGTGAGTGGCTGATGATTGTTTGCACTAATTCAAAGAACTGTTTTTTTAACATGGTAATATAATATGTTAACGGAAATTAACTCGTAATAGTGTATAGTAAGTTACTCATTGTAACCCCAGTAAAATTAAATAATAATACTAATAATAAGGTAACTGTACCATATATTGCCTGTTTACTCAATTCTGCGTATGAGGAGCAAACTTTCAAAACCAGACATGTCCATCTTAGCTAGCTGTAGAAAATAGTGAATAAACATAATATTTTATAGCACTAACTGAGAATAAACGTACCCATTTCAATAAGACAGGTGTTTTTTTTTCATGGAGCCTGAGTTCATACTCGTATGTAACACATCTTATTTATTTTGATAGGTCAGTTTATTCATTTTCGGGATTTCGAACATGTCTGGTTTTGAATGTTTGCTCCTCATATTGAAAAGGTCTTTGTAATCCGCGTTTGTACGAAAGTCATGTCCTTACACTAGATAAGAACGATTTTCTTAAGTTTGGTGGAGAGCGTGTTTCTTTAATCCGGTTCCTAATAACATAGTTGAGTACAGATGATATGCATAACGGCAGAATCATAATGATTCAGAGCAGTGGCTACTAGGTACATCAGTTATACATTCAACCACTTTTGTAGGAATGTGTCAGTAGAGGTCCTCAGGAGTATGAAAACTGCTGAACGCTTGCTTCGCTGCACTGATATTTCTTGTTATGATAGTTTGTTCAAAGAGTCAACAATAATCAAAGTGTACCAGGAAAAACTTTTATTCAACAACAAAAACAAACAAAGCCTGATTAACAATCTGTGCTTGCAATTTGAAAACGAAGAGATTTAGGCAAGAGAGCTTCGAAGACGCAAACAGTGACATTGTGAAAACAGCACTCAACAAAAGTACGTATTTCGATAACGTACTGATCATTCGAGAGGACGTGGACCTAATGGTTCTTTTCAGTGGCTTGGGCTCTATCATCGGCGAAGTCTACTTCCAGATAAGTGACAGATGTTAGACATAGTGCAGACAGCTTTTCACCACTTCCAGTCTTAGAGTATTGGAACTCTGCCCTGGATTTGAACCTTTTTTACACGCATTCAGTGGGTGCGACACCTCCTATACTCTTTTATGCCGTGCGAAACCAAGTAATTGAGTATTTACCAGAAAAAAATCACTACCTGGTGGATCTAGCTATAGTTTGTCTGTAACCATATGCCAGTCACGAGGCTATTGCCAAAGAGAAGTACCTCATGACTCTTTACAAGGAGGAGGAGGGGGGGAATTTAAGACTCTACAAGGCCTACGATACCAGTTATACAGCAGTCAACGCGGAGGTTAATTTGGCTCGTTTACTCCCAACAGAAGATGCTGGCATAATATATCATGCCTACCACACCTACCACCAAATACAAAAGTGGGATTGGACGAGCGAGAAGCCAGCAGAAGTAAACAAACCCTACCACTACAAGAAGTGCACCAGCTCCACAAACATTGCTCAACTGTCTATATTGTAAGTGCAAGGAAGGTGCAGTGGGACCTGCACTTGTCACAAAGGAGGCCTTCTATGTGCAAGTTCTGCTTCTGTAAACATGCCTAACTGTTCCTGTCACCCAGATTGATGACAAGACAGATGACGAAGATGACCGGGGGTAATGCGGATCGAGGGACAAACTGCGATGTGGCTCTGTACCAGAATCCTCAGAGTGGACAATATTTAGACAACATCCTTTTTTAATGACTATTTCCTTGGATGTAGTATTGACAGACATTAAACTTTATTAAATACTTTGTTCATTCATTTTACATAGGCTAATGTTTTTTGTTCATTAAAATACTTACAAATCGCCGTGAGACGTGTTCGCATTCTTCTCTAGCCAAGTCTGACTTTCTAATGTTTTGTTTTCTTTTTTTACACATAATCGGAGAACTAGTAGGTCTACATGTGTCGTTCTGTGCTCATCTTAAAGCTACATAAAATACTACATATTCTGACAATGCATTTTCTCGTAGGATGAGTAATATCGCCTATATTTGGCTCGAAACTCGACCAAAATAAAAATGTTTCAATTTTTCGGATAAATTTCAATTCTTTGTATCTCGGGGATTACTGAAAGTAGAGCGTTGTAGCGAGCTTTAATTTGTGATAATATTTTTACAGCATTTTCCCTTGAAAACATTCTTTAAACCAACAAGTAAAATACTGAAACAAAAGCCAACAATTTTACAGTTTTTCAAACATTACTCAGTTCGCACAGGTATTCCGAAGCTACAAACTAGAATTTACACTATTGGTATTAGTCGTAACAACATATCAAGAAATTATAGCTACAATTATCGTGACGTTATTGTTAACATTACTTGGCTAATGTAGAAATGCAACAATGTGGTAAAATACCCTCATCACAGACGTAAAGCAAGACGAATTTCATGTTTCGACAACTGCACTGATGACACCTCGTGTTGAGTGGAATTCCTTCCGTTATTCGCGATTTAATTGCATTGTACATTGTACATTGTACTTATCACAGACCACAATTTCATATTCATCAAATGCAAATATTAACTTACCTGTAAAATGGTTTGAGGGCCTGTTTTCAAAACTTGGAAGTTACAGGTCTTGTTAACTTAATTTGAGAATTATCTGACGAAGAAAGGCTTTTTAGGTACAAGGTTAGGTATATTGAAACCTGCTAGAAATATATATAATGAATACTTTACATCTCGATGTGAAGTTTCTGTCGCTCTTATTACTACTCGGAACTAACTTGCTAGGAATAAACACACAACCAGTACAATGCAATGTGCTAGTGCTTGCAAGCACAGTAGTTATGCAGGTTCGCTGGCAGGAGCTCATAGGTGAAGCGGGTGGAGTCACCTGCCATGTTGTAATGACACGACCTCCGGCCGCTATGTTGGATTTGTGTGACCTTGACCTCAAGGTCATTAAAAGTCAAATATTTATCCAAAATTTGGAAAAATATCCTAAAATTTAAAACAGTCCATAATTTTCGAAAGAGTTTTTTTAGTGCAGTTTTTTTTTTCTCTTCTTAAATACAACCTACATCACCCCTTTACTTTCTCGAAACATCTGATTGGCCCTGCTGTTGGTCATTTGGGTGTACCGCAAAACTGTTACGTATGTGTTACTAACATAACAATTCACAGTTAAATGTGTTTAAAACCAGGGACGCTATATACATTGATTAAATATGTAAACATAGTACTTGCAACAATCCTTTATGTTATTATATTGTAAATACTGGGTTGCTAGCTCAGTTATCTGTCTGCAAGGCAACCTGTGCTCACGTTGTTACTAGCAATAACTTACTACTTTCAATCTTGAAGTGAAAATTACTCGCTGTGCCTTGACAAGTATTTGAAGATCATTCTAGAACACTAGTTTCCCTTGCTTGTCAAAGAAGAACTAACATATTAGTAATTATAAAATTACTCGCTCTAAATACTAGTCCAGGTACAAGCAGTAAAGACTGGACAAGTGGATGGGCGACGACATTGTTGTGGTCAGTGTCAAGTAGAAACTATGTCAACGAGCCGCAGTTAGCAGGCAGATAGGGGCACTTACCTGGTTGTATGTCGTCTATTCTGGGAGAACAAGCCTCGTCAGAGCCTCCTACTACAGAGAAGCCAAACCTCACGTCTCTTCCTGACAGCTGCATCACGACCACTGTGTCCTCCTGCACACACCACACTTCTTCTGTCTACACCGACCATCTGACAGTTGCTTCATTTTGTGCTCTCATATGGATGCATTGTTATTAGCACTAATAGTTCTGGTCAGGTTTGGTTAGCGCTACACTTTTTATTGTAAGTACAACAACGAGAACCGCATTACGAACTATATACAGGGTATCCAGCAACAAACGCATAGTAAGCGTACCACGTGAATCCTGGGACGTTTTGGAGACGAACATGTTAGTGGTGGAATGTTGTACAACTAACACTTGTACTGACCATTCTTTTGTAAAAATAAAAAATGCTGACGAAGTTTTCGCAGCTGTATTACATACAAGTATAACTGACCATTTTGCAATTGCTGTTAGTTACAAAGTTAATTGTCCGAAGTTCTATACAAACGATAAGACTTATTTAAAAATTAATAGAAAAAAATTATCTGATATAATTTCAAGTGAAACCTGGGAATGTGTTATGGATGAACAAAATGTAGATACAGCCAC
>PNEQ01032499.1:5863-16168 GCA_003012365.1 Medauroidea extradentata
GGGGGGGGGGGGGGGGGGGGGTTTGAAGTCGGATTTAACTAAACATTGATTTAGAGTAAACATTTTCGGGTCCCGTGGCATTTCGTTAAATCAGGGTTCTACTGCAGTTAATACAAAATTTCGCAGTTTTTAAATTTTATGTTTGGTAGTGTCGTTTTCTCTTGTAACTTACAAACAAGAATTATTATTTTGGCTTGTAAACCGCATTTAACAAAAGACTGTACACTTTACCCGTAATCGTATTTAGTGACATAATACAGACGGCGGGCAGAGAGAGGCGTAACTGATGTGCCCTTCCCAGCTACGTAATAACTTAGTACAAAATTGTAATAAGGTGATAATATTAATTTGTGCCTTATTTCCAACATATGCATTGGTTTGTACTTAAAAAAAAAAAGGGGGGGCCTAACGATCGCAAGAAAATATTTTTTTTTAATTTTGATATTTTGAAAATTGAGGGACAGGGAAACTTATATTCAAGCAAATAAGGTATATCCAGTGGTTAAAAAAACATGCAATGCAGTGTTAAGATCTTAAACATACACAAGCCTCTAACATTGCATTTTCTACTATTCACACACTGTAAATGGAAGACTAACAGGTAAATGTGTGTGTGTCTGTGCGAGAGGCTGTGCGTGTGTTAGAGAGAGAATTTACATACACAATATAGGACAAAGCAAAACAAATAACTTTAGAAAAGCTTAGCAATATCTACACAAATGAAACACATAACTAAGAAAATAAATTACAGAATTGTTAGTTGAAGTCAAGCATATTTATAGAAATTAACATTTCCTTGGCACGTACAGTAACAAATGCCAGCAATATTTATAACAAATTATATTCTCCATTTAAATTATAAACAACCATATGGAAGACATTTAAACCATCAAATAATATCAGTAATATAATGCGACATTTACTGTTGATCCAATTATCAGTTAAAAAACATGTGAACCACTATTACTACTTTAACAGAAAATGTAGTTCATTTTACATTTGACTATTAGAGCCACAAATTACTTACAACAGTGATGATTTTACTTATTTTATTTAGTTAGAACAAATTACAAACCTGTACCTCAAACAGTGTAATTAAATATTTTTACTGTTGTGATAGCAAAATGCATGTCCTTTATATTAGTATACAGTGTTTATAGTACTGTATAGCAAAGCACAGTCAAATATCTAAAAATTTTTAGATAGGTAATACAGTAGAACTCCCTTTCTACATCCCCTATTTTTACACTTTCCCACATTACACACCTACATTTTGTGGTCCCATTTGCTGCTTTTACTTGAAAAATTTCCCTCTTTCTACACTTTCCTGCATTTTACAATAATTTTCCCAGGTCCCTTGAGTAGTGTAAAAAAGGGGTTTAATTTTAATTGTGTTTCAATAAAATCTACAGGTACACTACAGATATCAAGAAAATTTCATATGACTGTACCGACTGAGCAAACACCAACATTTCACATTCCAAAAAAAGAATACTTGAACTTTACATTCTGATTGTTTGAGACACAAAAAAATGTTCAAAGCTAACTTGTAGACAGTTTACTATTAAACAATTTCAGTTTAAAATGTTTTTTGATATTTTTACCGCTCTCTCAAAAAGTTACTTTAACATGAGAGGTACGCTGAGAAATGCAGCCATGTTAAGTAAGTACAGTTCGTGGACAAATACAAGTGATGGTGGTGTTGTGTACTGAAAGTCAAACATTCTCTTCCTGCCACTCTCGTGTCTTAGGATGTCCCCACTTCCTCCTCTTTCCAGGGCAATGTTGCAACAGACCATCTCGGCTCAACTACAGTGTTGGCAGCTCAAGACATACATGAATGCTTCTCTTCAAGGTTGGTCATGTATGCACCTACTTATGAGTACATATCTACTGTTTCCGTTACAACACAAATATACAAGCAGAGTACAAAGAAAAACTGTATGAGCAGATTAACTACATATAGTAGAACCCCGATTTAACGAAATGCCTCGGGGCCCGAAAATGTTTATTCTATATTAATGTTTAGATAAATAAGACTTAAAATATTTTTAACCCTATCCGCCAAAAAAAGTTAAATCCTCTGGCACATTTCATCAAAATTAGAAGTAAAAAAAACCCTGCTAGCCAACAACATACCGCAGTTACTTTCAAGTGATAATCCACAGCTGTGGAAAAAAAAAACTTGATGAACATCTTTTAAAAACTTACAGTGGAATGTACACGGAGCATGTACCTGGTGAGTTAGGCAGTGCCCACGATCACGTGTGAGAAGTGGTGACTAACACCGTCGAGCCTTCTATCTTTCCATCTCCCTCCAACTCCTCCAACAAAATTCAGGAAATTCCCATTAAAAGTTTAAAAAAATTTTCAAAAAAACTTATTCAAAATTTGGCAACACAACAAAAGTAAAAACATATATGTACACATGCTGGCGGTGGCTGTTGTACCTTGTAGGCAGCCACGCCCGTTTAAAAGTTACCACTTACTAAAATAATTTGTACTCAAGCAATTTTTTAGCACAGGCGAGACACATTATTAACATTTATGGTAATAAATTTATTGGAAAAATACTGCATAAACAATAGAATTACTTATTTTTGATTGATACTCTGGTTTTACCGTGGGACACAACAGAATATAATCACACTGAACACTACTGCACTCTAGCAGTAAAAGAATTAATGGGTAGAGCAAGCTGCAGTGTGGTGCATTCTATAGAGATGTGATGCACTACCTGTGTTAGTTCCCTTGCCGTCCACTGCTGCGCTGTGTGGACTGGGTACCTAGATGCTCTTTCACCTGCCAGTCGCCAGGTCATGATGCTCACTGGTCATGAGGAAGGATCTGGGTGTACACTTGTTACACAACACAGCATTGCTCAGCCGTGCGCTCAACTTAAAGTCACTTCCACAGCAAAAGTTTTCAACAAATTTTAACAACTTCTTTTTTCTTTCCCGAAGGGTAATTTAACACTATCTACGAAAAAGTTGGTATACACTGCGGCTAGGAAAAGTAATTTTAATACACTTACATTACAATTTATATTCCATTTTAACAAAGTTACCTAGTTCTTCCACAATTTTTGTATATTTTTTTAAGGTTCCTAAAAATCCTTTCATTATATCACTGTTTTAATTAGTCCCGAGTTCGTTAAATAAGGACTCTACAGTACATTCTAATTATTGACAGCTATTTATTTCTGTAAAGTCCAAGAAAGCTCACTGAAGGACAGGCAGTAGAAATGCTGCAACTCACCTGACAACACTGGGCTCACACGAGTGGTTGAAGAGCGCTAGGGTCGGGTACAGTCCCCCACCGATGAAGGTCGACTTGCCCTCATGCAGCTTGGCACCCACCGACAGCTGCAGCTCCGACACTTCGTGAGCGTTGAACTGCAGCAACTGTAGATGTCGTAACAGCAGTCCACCCATGAACTTCTCGTCCTCGGACAACACGCCACAGTTGTCACCAACTGCATGGCAAACACAGCACGACCTATGCATGTATTCTGCCATATGCTCCGGACTCCACTATCTTATATGCTACACATGTGTATATTAATAATGTGACCGTCAAATGTCTGCAGATTTAAACATGTAATGAGTACTAGCAATAACGTAGACGTGTTATGGACACAGAAAATTACCATAATCTTAGAACGCAAATATTTCTTCAAAGTCCTATTTCGGTATGTTATGCAGGCATTCTTCCTACAAGGGTCAGGTACAGGTGTGATGTGGATGTTGCTAAGAACTGCAGAGGTAAGACCCATTGAAGGAAAAAAAAAAAAACACAAAGCAAGAAATAATGGGTAGATAACTATAAATGAGTTCAGCTGTAGTTAATTAACTTTCAGTTCGCCCGCTGCATTGGCCGCATAATATTACTTATTACTAGTAAAAACTAAGGGGGATCAGTACTGACATCGCCCAGGACTTCACCACTAACATTATCGAGCCAGATGTAGCTCTTGTCATGTATATCATTAAGTAGCATGCCAAGGTCGAGTGACACATAATCCTTTTATGATGTACCTTTCCTCTTGCTGAGCTGAAGTTGTTCTTTTAAAACTACAAAGTAATTCACTTAGTTTCACGCATGGTACATAGCATCGTTTTGTGGTTCCCAGCCCCCGCCTTGCTTTAAGCCAGTTCCCTTCTCCTTCGCCTACAGCTTGTCCCATCTCTCCCTGCTATCTCACATATGTTCCGTGCATTCCGCACCAGACAGTACACTTAATATTTCCCGTGTGTCCATCCTCCTTGTCCAAGGCAGATAGGATGGCATTGTTGGATTACAGCACGCCACCTGGATACACACTACCTGCTGCACACGCAGCTGAGATCAGAAGGGAGGGTTACCACTCCTGCAAGCAACGCCTGCTGCCAGCCACCTCAAGCGCGCTTCAAACCTGCGCACTCCTGCCTCCATGATGGCCAGCCAATCAAGAGCTCACTCATAATTTCCACGCCCCTCAGTGAATGTATAAAAGATGCAACTTTTGCCGCAGGAGAGTAAGTTAGTTGTTGTCAGTCAGCCAGTGTTCTTGTGACCATGCTAGCGCCTCGATACTCAGGCCGAAACAACACACTCAAAACCCTAGCAGATTTCTCTGCTAAGCTCATTCTGCTAGTTGATCTTACAACTTTCTCTCGCCGGGAAGAAGAGGGTTCCAGAGTCCACTGCACTTCGACGGAACGCGTCCGTGGAAAGTTGCCTGTCGCATGAAAGAAACACAGAAACAACCTACACACAAGCCAGCAAGAAGTCAAGCCGAGCCTACTTCAACAGCGTTGACCTCCCCGCTGCAACTAGTGCTTTTCTATTGCTGCATTCCGCCACCTCACGGCAAAACGACTCAGCACAGAGTAGTTTAATGGTTCTTTATGAGCAATGAAACAAAGTTATAACGGACCTCTCCCTTTGTCTGCTTTAGCTCTTCCCTCCCTGCTTCTTTCTTTTACCCACTCCCAATTCTATTCTATTTGAGTATACTGCAGTTTGGGTCTGTAAGTAAGTAAACTCGGAGACCAGCAAGCTAACTCTTGTTCTGGGAGACCGTTGCCCCGTCTATCTACCCCATCTGCTGCTTCTCGTCAGCAGTGGGACAGCACTACACTGGGCAGGTCTCTCATAAAGGAGGTTCACCACAACAGCATCTGCCACCAGTGCATAACCTGAGACTAGAAATCATGGTTTGCGTTGGGGAGTCAGAGTTCTGTGCGGGAAACAGCGGTTGGGATAGCTGCCGTGCTTTGCATTGGACTCAATAAGTTCCTCAACGTGAGATACGTGGACGAACTGCAGGAGTGAAGCCACACACTGGACGTCTCGGTGCAAGTGGTCGCAGTGTAGGCCTAGTTTTGGTCCTCGTTGGACAAGGTTGGGCGGGAATGGAGATAGCAGGGACTCTCTGACGAGAATGATTCCTGAGGGGAAAGGAGAGGGTTTTGAAATGTGATGTTACAGTGGGGCGTGAGGGTGATGGGACTGATTTGGGAGGGGTGATGGGACTGATTTGGGAGGGGTGATGGGACTGATTTGGGAGGGGTGATGGGAAGAGGTTCGAGAAGCGGTGGCATCTCCAGAGACCTAATGAGAAGGATGACACCCTACACAGTCTCTCCTCGACGCTCGGCAGCAGTAACGTCCCTCTGTGCTGTATAGATCCCTGTTCAGGGCTTCGGTTTAGCCAGATCCTCTTTGACCGAGTCCGCTAGCTTGGCACAAGAAGCCTACCTTTTGTTTGCCTTATATTTGGGCATACCCAGGAACAGTTTGTCTTTGGAGAATAGTTAGAGATGATACTTGAAAGTAGAGCCAGTGTCCTGAGTAACTGCGTCAGCAAACTACAGATGAACAAAAGGATACGACAAGTGACCCCAGATGACGTGTCTCCCGTTGAGGAACTTATTGAGTCCAATGCAAAGCACTGCAGCTATCCCAGCCGCTGTTTCCCGCACGGAACTCTGGCTCCTCAACACAAACCATGATTATTGGTCTTGGGTTGTTTAGTGCTCTTTTTGTTTGGTCGGTACCATGATTCTGGTTGTTTGATTCTTAGTTTCCTATCCTGACATTGTGTGCTAGTTTCGCTGCCATGAGGCAGCGCGATAGTCTGGGTTGCATTGAACTTGAGCGAGGAGAGCGCTCAGCGGTGGGATGTCTTCGTGTAGCTGTGTTCAGTGGCGGATGTCTACCCTCCTTCGACGAAGTATGATTTGGGGCAGGTTGCAGTTCATAATTGTTCCTATGGATTTTCCTGGAGTCAATGCATGGTCCGTGAGGCTATGAATCTATTGGAGGAAAAACGAGCTGCTGGGAGCCGGAGTGCAGCATTGCGATATTTTACTGTGAGTTTGCCCAGAACCCGGGACTTCCAGGCGTTTACGCTAGTTTTTTGGACTTAAGGTATTTGCTGTACTGAACTTATTCATATCCGACCAATGTTGAGAAAACCCCAAAGTGCTCTAGACCCTTGTTAAGGTAGAGAGGCCAGTGAAGTGGAGACTATACCCTGCTTTGCATTATGTAGTTGCTGTTTTTTCGGCTGTACATTTTATTTTTGCCCTCTCTAGCTACGGAATTGACTGATATCAATCACGGAACCAAATGTAATATGAGACAGACTGGTACGCACTTGTTACACGCGTGTCTGTACTATTGTCAACCTGGGGCAAATTGGACAGTAACCTGATTGTCTCCCCACTCGGCTGTGAAATAATTGTTTTAAGTCGCTACGCTACGTTTCTGTGTTTTTAGACAGGGACAATTCCCAGTGTCAATAAGCAAAATCGTATGCTATATTTTGAGTGCTTGTTTACTGTGTATACTTTTAGGGCATCAGCGCCCTATTCATATTAACACAGAGCTCTCTAGGTGTTTGCCTTCCACCTATCACTAACACCTTCATGATGACAGCTAACATAAAAAACTGTATTTTTGTAGCTAGTGGCCCACTCTGAGTTTACTCTTTGAAGTTAATCCCTGGGTGTACTACCGTATTTACTTGTGTATAATGCGCACTTTTATTCCAAAACAACTGATAAAAATTCATAGGTGCGCACTATAGACGGAAAAAAGGGGAAAAAAAAGTGGCAAAAAGGCAGTCGCGACATAAAAAAGAAGGGGGAGAAGGTGGAGTTGTAAACTGGTGGGTGTCAAGCGTGGGAGGCAGAGAGAGAGAATGTTTCTCACTGCCTGGTTCCATCATTACTACATTTCCTTTTCTTTTACTCTACCCCTTCCACACCTCTTTTCTGTTGTAACTGTCGCTGCTAAAACAGGGTGTCTACCAGATTTTGCAAGCAAAATTTAGTGGCTTTTTAGAGACTTTTTCTCGAAAAACTGTTCAAATAGAATTTATAAATGCTTTTTTTAACAAGTGCAACATTCCCGACAATTTTTATTATGTTTCCTCCGACTGCTGATAGCACGAAGCATCTCCAATTTTAAAATGTGCAATTAATATATACCTTAATTTAAGTTGTTTTTATGAAGATGACTATGATAAACATACAAACTTATTAATTAGTTTACTTGCACAGTGCACGACAAATAGGTACTAGTAGTGTGAACATGCATGTTTGAAAAATGATTCGACAAGAATCAAACACCCGAAAATAATTTTCGTGATTTTCACCAAAATATACTTCAAATTAGTGACTATTGTGGGACTTTCATGACATTTTTCACAAATTGTGACTTTTTCGGGACTTTCGTGACTTTAGTGACCAAGTAGACACCCTGTAAAACCCCTTTTTTTTTGTTTCCCTAAGCAGGAAAGTTCATGGGTGGGCGGAAGCAGTATGAGAATTTAAAATCTATGTCTCATGATAACCATCTTTCCCAGGAAAGGAAGGAAAGGCATAAAAAAGGGCGACACTGTTTATACCCCCCCCCCCCCCGGGAGAGGGGAGGAAAGGCAAGGCAGGGTGGTGATTGGGGCCCTACAGTCCTCTGCTTGTAGCCACCCCTTCCGCATTTCTGAGCCTTTCTTTCTTCTCAGCACCGGTTGGACAGTAAATAAAAAAAAGCAACCTTGCTCTGCTGTCTTGGCACATTTACTCGGTTTGTAAAGGCGGAAGGAGGGGGACATGCTGGAAGCAGTGAAAGGACACAGCACTGTGGGAGGGGGGAGTGTTGTCCAGGCGCACGTGAGCTGACTGCAGCTGCTAGCGACCTTGGTAGGCTATCTATAGATAGCTGTAACAAGCCACACCTCCCATCCCTCAGCCCCTCTTCGCTTTCTTCCTCTCCGCCGACGGGCACACACTAGCCTGTGAAAGTCATCTTTCCTCTCTCTTTTCTTTGTTAGCCACAGTTCCTTCCCTCCTCCTCCCTGGCCTATTCATTGTAGCCTCCCTCGTGCTGCTTCACGGTTTTTTACTCCCATGATTTTTTACGTGTTAGCAAGGCACATAACTTTTTTCCTCTGGAACTTGTTGCAAAAATCAGGGTGCGCATTATACACGAGGGCGCACTATACACGAGTATATACTGTACTCTGTCGTTACCTACTGTTTATGCAGCAGGGGTTACAGCATCTCGACACTGATCACACCATGCTCGTGCAGGAACGCAATCTTCCCCTACCTATACAATACAGGGTGCAAGATAAGGGTCCGAACGTCACAGAAGAGAACCCAGAGGAAAGCGCGCAAGCTATTCAGGAGGCACATGACTCAGTGCGGCGCAAGCAGACAGAGTATCAAGTAGAGCGCACACCAGTAAAAAACCGCCCTCCTCTGGCACTATCACCTGGACAGATGGTCTATGCATACTTGAACCCCCTTTCGGTAGCACGGAAAAACATCTCTGCAGGACTCACACCAAGGTGGCTAGACCCTTTGCAAGTGTTATGAGTGTTGGGACCCACATCTATGTTGCTGAAGCTACCCTCAGGACGAACTGCCTGATACCATCGAGATGCTGTGCTATTAGCCCCGAACGATAATGCTGAACAAGCTAACCTTCAAGAATTGAAACTCCAACTCTGCCACGAGAAGAGGAAGGAGAGAACAGGCATGAAGGAAACAATGCCACTTCTACTCCTGTTAACAAGACACAAGAAGTGTTCATAGGGTTCCCGGAAAAAGAGGTTGAGCATCCGGTTTGAGGTGGTTATGTGACCAGACACCAGAGTGACTACAGTAGAACCCTGACTTAACGAACTCGGGAATAACGAAAACAGGGATTTAACTAAAGGATTTTAGGAACTATGAAAAAATAACCAAAAACGTACGAAATAACTAAGTAACTTTGATAAAATAAAATATATAAAGTGTAGTGCAAGTCTATTAAAAATACGTTTACTGGCTGCAGCGTAGTCATTTCTCTCCATAGATAGTGTTTAACCAACCGTCAAGAAACAAAAAAAAAAAATTCGTAAATATTCATTGAAAACTTCGGCCGCGGGAGTGATTTTGAGCTGAGAGCTCGCGGCCGAGCAAAGCCGGCCGAGCAACCGACTCTGTGTTGCGTAACAAACGCGCACCTAGATCCTCTCCTCATCCGGGTGGGCGGCTGGCGAGTAAACGAGCATCTAGAAACCCAGTCCACGCAGCGCAGCAGTGGACAGCACAGGTACTAATTCACAGATAGTGCTTCACGTCTCCGTCAGAATGCGCTACCGTGCAACGTGCTTTTTCTTTTGCCGATAGAATGCAGTCAAATATTTGATGCAGTTGTGTCCAGCGTGATTATTTTCTGACACGTCCCGTGATAAAACCAGCGTATTTATAAAAATAAATACGTTATTATGTTATTTATGCAGACTTTTTACAATTAATTTATTAACGTAAATAATATGTTTCGCAGATGCTAAAAAAAACGCTTGAGTGCAAAATATTTTTAGGCGGGCAGCAACCAGTTTGTTTCACGAGCGCGGCAGCCTGTAAGTTACAATGGCCGCCGCTGCGCGTATTTATTAATTTACCGTTATCTCGCAAACTTTTACTTCGGTTTTCATGGCTTTTTTAAAAAAGAAATTTCCTAAAATTTCTTGGTGGCGTAGGAGAGAGACGGAAAGAAAGACGACTCTGTGGTGTTTATCATCACTTCTCACGTGTTAAATGCACGCGAGCGGGCGGCCTAACTCACCGGGCGCGCGCTCGGCTAGACAAGTGTTCCGCTGCAGTTTTAAAGTTTTTTCGTAGATGTTTTTTACGGCCGCGGCTTACCTATTGATGGTAACTGCGGTATGTTGGTCTTGTGGGCTATCATACTTTCTAACAAGCTTACCCCCATTTCCAACGAAAAATGCCCGAGGATTTAATTTTTTTTGGGAAGGGTGGGGGGGGG
>PNEQ01032502.1:0-13390 GCA_003012365.1 Medauroidea extradentata
ACACTGGTGTCAGAAGTGGGATGGAGGCAATTATTTAAAATTAATTAAATGTTTTAAATGATGTTAAAATTAAGTGTAAATGTTCAGATATTTAATCAAAGTTGTTAATTTTAATTAGGTAGGAAATTTTAGGTTATAAGTTTATGTTTACGAGAAAAATGGCTATTGAGTTAGAGGGTTTGCGAGCACTAATAGAGGGTGGATTTGTTTGTATGGACATACTCCATTGCGAAATAAATGACCGTCACAAGAAAACTAAAAGTAAAAATAAGACAAGAAAACATAAATAAGCAGAGTATGCTTTAGTCATCAGGATACATACACAACATGAAATTCCAAAACTGGAATCTTGTCAGATAAAACAAGGAAACAAACAGAACAAACCTAGGTTGACATGCGACACAACGATTAGACGAAACAAAAACACAAACAGAATTACAGCAAAAGACACAACGATGAGACTAAACAAAACACAAAGATGTCGGACTCAAACAGAAAAAACGATAGACAACACAAACGATGAGACGAAATAAAACACAGTAGTTTTCCAAACAGTCAGTATGAACGACGTTTCGGGAACTGGAATCTGTTCCCGTCATCAGGTAGACACACAGGGTTCAAGAACACGAGTGCGACTGATGAGGAGACTGGAAAAACCATGGTTCAAGATATATCGACGAATAATTGAAAACACTCTTCACTACTTTTCACCCCTTTTCACCTCCTTTAGTAGCGAATTTTGAAAATTCCTGAAATTACTTTCCAGGTATTTGAGTAGACATACATTTTAAACAAAAATCACGTCGCTATATAAAACTCAATGGAATCGACATATATCGATTGTGAATCGAATACACATTTTACCCCTTTTTTAATCGGTTTAGGGCCGAATTTGGAAAATATATTTAATGTTATTTGGGAGATTTACAAAAGCATCAATTTAAAGCAAAGAGCACATTGATATCTCGATTGGTTCGATAGGTATGTAGGGATAATCGAAATCATAAACCACGTATTTTCAACCCCATAATTAAAAATTTTCGAAAAGTCTTGGAGTCCTGTCATAGACATTTGTGTAAGTAACCAATTAAAGTAAAAACCACGACGATAGCCAATTGTGTTTCAAAGATAGAGACAATTCATAGAAAACACATTTTGCCCATTTTTACTGCTTGGGGGTCGAATTTCAAAAAACCCTAATACTACTTTTTGGGTATTTACGTAAACAACATTTTGAAGTGATAACCAACTCTTTATCCCGAAGGATTCATATATATCGATAGTTAATCGGAAACACATTTAAGGTATTTTCACCCCCTTAAATGCTGAATTTCGAAAAATCCTTAATTTTGCCAATATTCATTTTTATGAGTGTCATATTAAAGTAAAAATCACGATGATAGGCCGTCGGGTTCGAGCTCTATAGATGTTTCTTCGGAAACACATGTCACTCCTTTTCACCCCCTTAGAAGTCAAATTTCGAAAAATCCCTTGTTAGTGCTCGTCTGCGACCTGAGGGGAACCCACACAAAAAACTTCACGATTCTAGGTTCAGTGGTTTGGGCTGCAGTTTGATATGTCAGTCAGTCAGTGTTCATTTTTATATAGAGAGAGATTATAAGGACAAATAGGACTGAGTTATATAGTAAACAGAATGTGTTTCTTAGTGCTGCAAACCAAAACACTGAAATGCACAACTAAACAGTTCATGTTACAAATAGGGAGGTGCGGTATTGTTTTCCATAATATGATAAAACGGACTTGAACCGGAAGGAATGAAGTATTTTAAGTTGATGTAACTGTTTTTTTTATTTAGGGCAAAGCCTGATTATATCTGTTACTTTTCCAGAACACGAAAAATAAAATAATTAATAGATAGTGTTTGAAGAAGTTTGGTAGAGAAAACACATCAACGTGACGTACGCTTCAAACAAGTATCCTTTAAAGAAAGTTCCTTTACAAACAAACTTGCAATGAGAACATTAGCTTCTTGGTCAGCGTTGATCACTGCTCATGATGGCATAGTAAGATAATGTTGTTAGTTTTTTTTTTTTTAGTTCAAGGGTCAGGGACAACCCCAGTGGTGTCGTGAATCCACCGCAGGAAGCTGGCAACCCGTGTATAACCGTCGGGAAGTCCTCTGCCACAGCCGCGACCCCAGGACACAATGCCGATCAACACAGGCCTGCCACCATCTCTCAGCACGAGCGAACTGCCGCTGTCTCCCTGCAGACATGATACACGTCACCACTACAACTACGTTAGTCAAAACTTATCTGAAAATTTCTTGCACTTACGTGGAGTTCATGTGTTTTACTCACTGCAATTTATTTTCACTTGTTGGTAGGTATGGTAGGTGAAAAAAGGTAACTATAAAAAGGTAATGTTCAATCTCTTAAACACAAACTGCATATATTATTATAGTAACGTAACTAATAAAGCTAAAACCTAAAATGCAAACCGATAACAACGCCTCACAAACACTAGTTTGTAACTAAGCAAAAATAAGCAAAGCATTACAACTATTAAAACACAATGTTGCTTAAAAATCTTTGAAAATTATTCTGGTCTTGACTTAAAACTTCTAGTCTGCCTTACTACATAATAACTACGGCATTAAGGCGTAAACAATTGTTACATACATTTGCCTTTAAATAACCTGTCTAGCGTCACTTGAACATATATGTAATCAATGTTGTTATTTAATTATTTGCTTCAGATCAATACATTGTGCGTATGTCCTGTTATGTATATATAAAATGTACTGACGAAAATTAAAACATATGTCCAATCACTTTATTGTAGTGTTGGTCATAAACATATTCTTTCGGTTAGTTATGAGTAAATTTTATTTTTTCTATGAAAAATTTTAATTCATGAATGAAACTGATCTTATCTGACGTGATTATAAAACCCAAAATCAAATTAACTTAACTCATGTCAGTATGGTATCCAAATAAGTTGGAACGTAATGAAGTAGCCATGGGTATGACATATTTTTATGACCCACTGTTACTTACTGTTTAATTCAGTCATTCTCTCGCACATTAAAACTTAGACCCAGATTACGTTGGACAGGATATTTTGTGATTTATATTATCCTAATGTATAATATCAAGCAACTAACGCATTTTGACGATTTGCTAATTAGTTTACAGAGCTGAGATCTAATGACTCTTAATAGCCATATGCAATGTTCTATGATCGACGACAATAGAAATTAAATTAATCCCTGACATAATTAACTAATCAAAATGTATTTACTGACTTCCAACTGATCGCTAATTTGTTAGATTAGGGGTCAACTTATTCACTTATGATTTACTTGACAATCTGTATTCATTCATGTTGTTATTCCACTCATGTCCAAACGACCGTTATTAAAACTTTTCTTGGCATGAATAGTTTGCCATTTCGGGGAATACTGCTTTTATGTAAGTTTTAGCTCAGATTGAAACAATGTACTGGTATTAAATTATGTCAAGCCCGATTGAATTAGATATCTGCCTATGTAAATCATTGTTTATCTGTGCGAATGATTTCAGGAATACAACAGCATTTTAAGCAATTTACTTAGTTTACACGGGCTCTTAATGTAATTTTCAATAATTCACAAGAATATTACTGACCGTTATTCATAAATTCTTCAAATTACCTTGAATGGAGCAGCTACTCAAGAACATTTTAAAATTTAAATGTAAATAAATATGACACTTATGAATCAAAGTACATACATTGTGTATATAGAAAATTTGTAACATAATTGGCTAATTTAATTTATCAGCATTCTTGTTGAGAATGTAGGACAACGTGAAAGTGTAAATTGCGTTACAGAAACTACACCGTAAACGTGTGATATCGCAGTGTCTGTGTTTATATATATATATATATATATATATATATATATATATATATACTGTCACGTGCAAGAACATTGTCTCTTCACTTAAGTGGCACTTATATAATTTTGTAAATAAAATAAAAATAGCCATGACGTCATATAAAACATTTTTTCTCAACGGAAGCGGTACTAGTTTCGTTTGGTTGTTGAAATGTCGTCATAAGTTTCATAATTATGAAACATTATACACGAATAACAAATAACAAAATATTTATCGATACTAAATTTGTCAAGAGTAAACAGAAAACGTCCACGTAAGTTACGAACGGATGTGTTTTGCTGCCACTTCAGATTATAATACAACCCCGTTGCAAAAAAATCATTCGAAGCTCACATTAACAAAAGTTAACGACAAGAATATTATTTTAGTGATTGATGATAAAGCAGTTTATGTATATATATATATATATATATATATATATATATATATATATATATATATATGCATTGTATATATACATACACACACTAACTCAATAAGTTAGAATATGTTTGGCGGCTCAGTATTGAATACCAACAAAAGATATACAGCAAAAGTGCAAAGAAACGTCTCATCGTAAACGTTCAAGGCTTCGAAGACACAGTTTTATCGTTACATAGTATTTGACCACGTGATACAAGCCATGAGTAATCGTAGAAAGACATGGTGACAACAACAACGTATGTTCACGCCAGTACTTACTTAGTTTAAAATAATTACTGCACGAAATTTTTCGTGCCAATAATTTATATCGACATGGAAACTTTAATATTTTTAAGGTATTTCTAAGTTATTCTACGAGCAGTAAGGGCTGACTGCAGTGACGTACACTGTAAGCTAAACACCATACCGTCACGAAGTTTTCAGAGAATGAGTATTTTGAATTACTTTCTCTTTCTCAATGTTGGTAAGTCTGCATCTATACAATAATACGAATCATTGCACTGAAGAAATAATTTGAGACATGTGGCAATAGCAAAATGTCAGAGGTAATTCTCCCTGCCAGATTATTATTAATAAGGAAAAACATACCTAACTGCCATTTTCGTTTAAGAGTGTATAGTAATGACCAACTTGTTTTCAGCGGCAAAGTATTTTAAGTCATTTCCGTGTAATATTCTGATCACTACAAATATTAGTTTGAATCATCAAAACTATTTTCAGTGTCTGAAGCTTAAGTCTTAAAATGTAATTAAGATTTTTGTTGGGCGCTTAACATCAAAGTATTGAGCGATATTCAGATTGGTGGAACGAAGTGAAAATGTAGCAACAGTGTATTGTCGGAGTGGGAAAAACGGAATTTTCCTATAAAAACTTGCCTGCCAACCTTATCGCCCACCAAGGTTTTCAAATTGGCAAAAATCGAGGACGACTCCGCCGAGAGTCGAGACCGGATCTCTTTGGCGGGAGTCGAGTGGTAAAACCACTGCATCCCTGCTACCCCCAACAAGTGATAGAAAAAGACACAGTTTACTTAAGACATAATTTCTTACCGCACATATCCCTCGATGCTTTACACCTCGAGTACATATCTTCTCCGACATTTTCACTACGCATTCAATATTAGAGATCACCGTCAGCCTGTCGTATTCTAACAACTTTCCTCCTGAAAAATAAAATGAGAGGGAAAGAAATGCTATCAATGTTACAGCAAAATTCGCATTTAAATTTTTCGAGATTCTATGATAAAATGTATGGTTTATAGTAAAAACCAAAATAAACTTGCGTTTGATTAATAAGTAAGTAATGTTACTTAGTTTCTACTGTTTAACAAATAAAATACTATCGTCATTAGCGAGCACAACTAGCGTGGCTAGAGCATTTGTTATAAAACATTGCTATTTGACGGATAACGAAGAGAAGAACAAGTTATCAACATATCTTAAGTAACTTGAATTTGGTCCTTGTTTACGTTAACTTCTTCTAACAATATCAGTGGTTTTTGCATGTTTCTTTTCTCTACCGTAAAAATCAAAACAGATATGGACTTACAGACGTGTCATACTAATTAACTGGAAATATTAATATTTGGTATGTTTAGCAACATCAACGTTAGTTACTGGGCACGTTTATTGAGTTTATATCTATAAGAATCGTCATTAGTACCCTAAAAGTAGTATAATTCTTAGCATGTCCACAGGCAGTTATGGTGTCAAATACAGTTTCAATGAAATAATTTACAAATTTTTTTTCCATCAAAATCTTAACGTAATAAGACGAATCTTAATCTTAATGAAACCAAACGTTTGGTCACACATAGTCCAGTGGCAACTCCTCATGTCTACTGGCATGGCTGTGTCGAGAACTGATCCTAAAAAGGTAAGTAAATATATTTTATTGGTTTAATGCAAGTCAATAAATTTCATAAAATGTTACTTCCATTATTAAATACAGTGGAACCTCTATCTATTGAACCTCCATGTATTGAATGTCCGCATTTATGGAACATTTTCTGTGGTCCCATTTCTCATTTGTCTGCATTTCAAGTCCTCATCTATTGAATGTTTGCATGTATTGAAATTCCTTGTCAGTCCCCTGAGAAACGATGGATAGAGGATACAATACATCAATTTTATGTGTCGTATGACGAAATATGGCAGTAACAACAGCCACATTTCTCAATTATTCATCTTTCATAGTTCTTTGATAGTGAAATGCATACTTTACAAGCATTTCATACACTGATTGAAGTTTAAAACATGCCTTGTTCACGTTCCTGCGTTGCATGAAAGTGTTTTTACGTAAGCAAATGGTACGTACAGACCTGTAATCTTCGCTTTTTTCGACAGAAAACTGGACTGCAAGTTACATAACCTGACTCATGATGTTGGCCGGTAGCTTGTGTAGCAAGCGTGAAGAACGTTGTAAACTAATAATATACGGTCAGCTGTGAAAGTCACCACTATCCTTTAATGCTACCACACACACTAATGAAGACCCGGTTCTAATAACGTCACGGAGTGTGTTTGGGAGGCCGATTAAATATCACTACCTGCTGTTTGCACCGACGCAGCGAAACACAAGTGCAGGGCAAGTTAAACGCTTCTTCTACGGCGTTACTTGAGTGTTTAATTCCAATGGACCGCAACCAGACGCAACGCAGTTGCAAATTTTCCGTTGCACCCATAAAACGCGATATTTAATCGGCTCCCGGATGAGTATACGCCAGTGGATCGATGCCTGTCGTCAAATAATAACGTGAAATTTGCACGTCTCTAATAATACGTAAATGTATCAAAGTTAATGATTATTTATTTCTGTAAGGTAAAATGCTTATTTATTTTCATAATGATGCTCTCTAAGGTAAAAAGTAAACATTATGCAGTTTTTAGATTCTAGTTACTCTACATGATCGTTATCACATTTCAATCTTTTTACCATACGAATAGGTTTTTTAATACTTCTCCAGTAAAACTCCAACAGCATATTTCCCCATGGAAAAACTGTATATCAAATGAATTCTCGTTGAGCAAAATTTAGTGTGTTCAATAAACCTAATTTTTTAAATTCATGTGTCATTTCCTTGCTTTCTCGCAAATACGAGAGTTAAATCTCTCTAATACATGTTATGGAAACATTTCAGTGTTATGATTAGCTAATTACAAAATTTGTGCCACAATTTGGGAAATGGTGTCTCTGAATATCTCGAACTTGAGTCATGAAATATCTTCAAACGAAAATATTTCCGTACCAATATTTAATATTCTCGCTTTTATTTTATACTATACTCTTCTACAGTATCGTAGAATACATCGACGACTCAGAGGAAATTATAAAACTATTTGAATTAGGTCATAAAATAACAAATCACTTTACGATTTTACTTGTGATGTAATATTGGCATTCATTAAAGTAATTTGAAACTTAATGTTTTCTGTTGACATAACATAGGGATATTTGATAAATATCTCCGTCATAAGCACATGCCATATTAAAAGAAATCGTACAGGTTGTAGCAATATCACATGTCAATATTTTTGGAAATAAAAACATATATCTAGAGGAACACAATATTTCTTATGGACATAGGTCCTAACCTTTTCTCTGAAAAGAGAGTACCTTGACGTATTATTACAAGTGCGATAGGTTGTGGTAACGTATTCAATGTGTTCAAAATTTTAAAACAAATTTTATATCGTCAAACATCTCTATCATACTTACGATAGGTAGTTCTTCCCCAGCCGCTGATGGTGGCTGCCCTCCCTTCGAACGTTTCGTTTGCTTGTGAATACCTTGGAAGAAATATTGGCTTTATTTTATCTGCAAGAGAAATCAATATACATTTCAGTAGTGATAAATATTCAGTGCTTGTTATTCGTATAAATTATACCTTATTATTGTTTTCTTATAAAAGAAACAGTAGTCCTTAAAATAAAGTTATAGTTATGGTAACATAAGGTTGATCCTGCAATTATCATTATCCAATAATTATGGAAATGTGTTTGTCTTTATAAATATATATGTCTATAGGCCCTACTTTACTACGAATTTACTTATTTGTGGACGAAATAAATCACGTATTATTACGAAATAATTGATGACAATTTATTTTCAATCCCTATTTCGTATGAAAGGAACATACATTCTCGTCAGAGAGTTAATTATTAAATTTTTGTTAATTGTAAAAATTAAGTTAAGAAAAGAACTTTACTTGTTCAGCGTATATTAAAAATCGTAAAGTAGCCTAAGTCATGCATCCGATGATTAAGGAAAATTCCAGTTTGTAATTATATTAGCATATATATATAATTAAAAACCAGTCGATCAAGTACTCAATAGAAATTTAGTATTTTTTAATACACGTGTTTTAGCGATTCGACACCGCGTTGTAGGATTGTAAGGTGTAAATCCTAAATGTTCTTAGCGCCAAATAGAAGGTATCATGTGAAAGGAAAATACAGTGCTGCAAGAGTATGCGGATACGTGGTAAGGTTACCTTTAGAGACTCACAAAAACTTTTGGGACCTAACTTTTACAGCATGACATTGGCTCTGGTACATAGTTTATTTTGATATGAGAAACTCAATTTGGTCTCGTTTAACGCTTATATAATTTCTAATTTCCGCTTTACAACTACCAACAGAAGAAAAAGTAAATGCTACGGGATAATACCTACTAAAACTTACTTGTATATGCTATGGGTTCAGACAGCTTGACTGTTGCAATGTCATAGTTACAGCCTCCAAAATATTCCGGGTACTTCACATACTCCATGCAGTTTACAGTCATGCTATCATCACTAGGTTCAAACATGTTTACAGTTCCGAGTATAGCCCTTATACGTGTCACCCTGAAATAAAATAGGACGGTATTTCAACCATTTCACTGTCTAACATTTTCAGTGAATTAATTCTTATATTTTATAAACTTCGTACATATGTGTATAAATATAAATTAAATTGCATTTACACAGTTTAATTCACAAAGAAACACTCACAACGATTTGTTACGTAAACGGGAGAAGTAATAGTGCAAATGGAATATGATACCCAAGTTAATTTTTTAATTATATTAATGAACTCATTACCAAATAAACTGTGTACTGTGAAATAGCTTTACTTGTGTGTCGGCCTAATGGCTACGCGTCGTGTTCGCTTGCTCAAAGACAAAAGGATGGTACTATAGAAGGGGAAAAAGTGTCATTACTATCTTCTCGCTTTCGCCATGTCCACGTCACGAGGATGTAGTTACAAACGTATAGAATTTAACTAGACAAGGATAAATCTTCCTCCTCCAATGATACAGAAGATCACCACAAGAAAATACACCTTTTCTAATCATGTCATACATAGACTACGCACCAATATTATCATGAATTAAATCAAATATTCGCACTTCGTCATCATCAAAGTTGTAACTAATTACGTCTGAGATAACGAGTACTGCAACTGATCAAAAGTAGTTTCCCGTATGGAAATACCATACATGTTTTTTGGCGACAAATCATGTGCTTGAATATGCCACGGAATGTGTATAACTTGTAATGAAACAGTAACTAGGAAATAAAGATATCTTTGTGGGAGAATATTGCCCTGATGTAAACTGGTTTGTTTTCTGACTCGGTCAACTACTTCTGCAGCACATTCAGTCACAGGATGTCTTTTCTGTACCTCCGTGTGTTCAGTGACTTAAGAATCACTACTAACCAGACTATCACGCCAGTGTCAGAGGATGTGTGCCATTGCAAATAAAGACAGAAACTGTTGCACTCATCTACTGTCCTATAATTCTAGTTATAGCTATTTTGACACAAAAATTCGTTTTGTATACTAGCACAGAATAATTTTCAAATTGTAGACGTTATTGCCGTCGTCTAAAATAAATGTACATACTGCACAATTTTTATTGTTACATATTTAGGCTCACACGTCACTTTTTGTTCTGTACTAGCCTACAGTAATGATTAACTCGTATATACAAGACACCTGCGGTTTAGTTACTGACAGATGATATAATACTCGTGAAAATGTAATGAAATTTTTTAAAAATAGGGACACAAGGTAAACTATATTCATTTTCACAATTGCTTAGTACAGAAATAAATGCACGAGTGATTTCAGGCCATTTAGAAAATATCTGAGCATATTCGTTGTAAATGTACTAATCCCTGTAGGAGAAGTAGTTTTTACCGTAAGTAAGACCAGAATACAGTAAACTTTGTAAATTTTAAGCGTCATTATGAAAACACTGTTAGATATTTAAAAAATTAATTTAACAAACATTTTGACAGAAATATTGTATGTTAGTTCAATAGTAATTTGTTTACACATAAAATAAACACTTTTTCTTGCTACCGAGCAGACTTTTTAGCACCGTGATAATTCGTTCCCTCATAAAAGAGTGAATAAATTACAGTTTCTAAACGTCCTTATCCAGGCCATAGAATCAAATCAGGCTATTTGCCGACACAACTGAAACGAAGGCAATGATGGTGGAATATAAATGGAAGAATAATTGTGACAGTTATGACGGTAAATTTTCCTGTGCCAAAAAAAAAATTAAATGTGTCTGATCGCCTGGCTCATTGGTTAGAGCTCATGATCACAGGGCAAAGAGTCTCGGGTTCAATTCCCGCCCAGGGAGTAAAGTTTACATTTACCTACTCAGGTTCAGGACTGGGTTGACAGCTTATCGCCATCCTGCGGAAGGCAATGGCGAACTACAGCAGATTCACCCTCGCCGAGACGCGCCCTTGAGGTTCCAACCAGCCTCATGGCAGTGGCGTCATTTAGGGGGTTGGTGGGGTGGGCGGCAAATGCCCCCTTCCCCCTGAATTTAGAAGGATAAGTGTATAAAATTTGTTTTGTGTATTTTGTTATTGAAATATTATTGACGTAAGCACATAAAACTGAAGTTTTATAATTAAAGTTTCTAATTTATACATGCTTATCTAATAAAAAAAAGATGCAACAAGGTCACTGTCACCAAATAAAATCATGCCCCCCCCCCCCTCAAGAAAAACCTTAAATGACGCCCCTGAGAAGAAGAAGAAACAAAATGTAACATGTAATATGTGAGGTGGAAATAACTTTCTTCTGCACTGTAAAATAATGTTTGTACGTTCACAAAGAAAATCCTTGGAAACCCAGTTACCAAAGAAATCCCTTGTATAACTACAAAGGCTGTCCTTGTAATAAAGTACAATGTATATGTTTGTAAAATTACAAGGAATACACTTGTACCTGTACATTCAATAAGGGAAATAACAAATTTAAATGTTCATAGTACTTCATAAATAACACTGAACTAATGTATCAAATACCTTTTTAATAAAGGACGTATACATAAAATTGTTTTTAAAAACCTCGAGAGGTGCTAGGTTTCGAACCACTCTCCACATGCTTAGAATCTACGCATTTTATCACTATACCACTATGACTGCTGTGTTACATAGTCTTTATTTACTTGTATACATTTAATGTACAGTTCAGTAATAATTCTTTTAAAGCACGCAATTAATATAAAAATTCACTTTATTCCAGAAAAATACTTTTCAGAGATTGAGATCTTTGCATAAGTAATTTTTGGCGAATTTACGATTTTTGTAGGCTACACATTTTTCAAAGTTTTTTTTATGCAAACAAATTGCTTTTTACATTATAAACTAATAATTTTACATGGAAAATTTTTCAACATCTACAAAAGTTTGTATGACTACGAAGAAGTGGGTTGTTATTTATTACAACATAATTTACAGTGCAGGAACTGTCTGTATAGGTACAAAGAATTCCTTTGTAGTATTACAAAGTTTACCTTTGTAACTTCATAAACTAATGATTTTGCAAAGAAAATATTTGTACTTTTACAAGAAGTTGCGGTTTTTAAATGTCAGGTGGGCATGGAAACCTCTGGCCCGGTTTAATTATTGACGATCAAACGATATTCTTACCTTATGCCCTGTCTGTCTCCAATTTTAGCCATGCATTCAGATTATTTTTCATGTGTGAGCACTGAAAAGCCTTCAAATAAATGTTTACATGTTTTCACATACTTGTGCTGCCCTTTACAGCTTATATATATGCACATATAAAACAGCAAAGAATTTTAATAACATCAGCTAACATTATCTTAGCTCCAGAGGCGTAGATTCAGATTCGATTAATGGCAACTTCGTCCGCAAGCCTTGAAAACACTCGCAAACTTCAACATGTAGAGAAATTCCAGTGTAAATGTTATCAGTAGATTATATTGGTGAGTATTCTATTGTTAACGACAAAAAAATATCGTATTTGTCTTTGCATAATGCGTAATAAAATTAAACAGCGACGTTGAGCATTGTCCACATTCTACAGTAATGTGCTGAGTATTAAAAAGGGTTTTCTTAGCTCACAATAACTCTCCCTACAATAAACTAAAAAATTATGTTGTTAGTCATAAAAGACACCTACATGAGACGGTTGAGCTCCTCGAACGTTTAACATTTAATCAATTGAAAGGTATTCCTGAACCTTTCAAATCTGTGACCGTTACCGTAGATAATAGAAACTATCTCCAGCATAGCTACTACCAGCAATGGCAAACAAAACAAACCCAAAGCATGGCAACATACTCCAGTAGACAATGGGCAGCAGTAAGCAGCCACTGAGGTGATATGAGCGAGCTACCACAAGCCCACGTACGATGAGAATTATCTATATGTAGGGCCACTTGCCATGGAAACTGGCCCTCCACAGCCTCCTTGCTGTTTACAGCTTGAACTTCTGTTAGCTTGGAAAACTCTGTAAACACAAGATTTAACGTTACTTTCATGTACTGCCTATATAATTACATATATATAACCTTAAAGGTAACATTAATGCTTAAAATTCTAAACACAAAAGATCCAGAATTGTCTTCAAAGACTTTAAAAGATCATATTATTGTCAAACTGATAAAAGATCACCATGCACACTGAGAGGTTCAACTAAAGCTGACCATTAGTTGATTTCTCCTTTTTTATTTGAACGAAACTAAAGTTTTTATCAATTTGTCGGACTGAAAAAATATTAAATTTCATCACAGTAAATAAA
>PNEQ01032502.1:13490-47717 GCA_003012365.1 Medauroidea extradentata
TTTTTTTTTTTTTTTTTTTTTTTTTTTTTTTTTCAGAACATCACAAAACATTTTTCGACCAATTTTATATGGTAACGTCCGCTGTTGCAAGCTCCATCAAACTATCAGTTCGGTTATAAATTTACATCAGCTCCAGGGACCCAATTTTTTTGCCTTTCCCCTTATATATATTTGACTGACCTCTACATAAACAGTTTTTTTTACAATTTCCATGAAAATGTGGTGCGCACAATGACACACAAAAATCTGCAGCATCCACATTATGCCCTGTTGATATTGCGCAATAACCCTGAAACTTCCTCTAGGGACAAAATTGTTAATAAATGGAGTGTTGCTTTCCAACTGCTTAAACTCATATTATTTGTATGTTCACGAAGCCTGGAAAATAGTATCATGTTGAATCTGTGGACAATGGAACGGACAACATAATTCATTTTTTAACAAATGACGCTTGAAACTGACGGCAAATATTTCATTGTTTATCCTTACCTGCCCCATCCTCCGCAACAGTAAAACGACTGTTACCTGGTGTGGCATTATGAAACCTTTCATAGCAGTTGTAATGTAGTAAGAAATCCTGTCCAATATCCCGTGGTAGGCAACTAAATTACTAAGAAAGTGAGTGTGTATGTTTTACAGTCATCCTTTGCAAAACTAGGGAAGTGGAAATCAACGATTATTAGTGGTTTGACTCAAAACTGATCTAATTGTCTTCATGTTTTGTAAAACCTTAAGGTGCCAGGAATGCTAAGTTCTATAGCAAAAGGTCTTTGCATTTTTTACTGTGCATGTATCATAGTAATTTCTTAAAAAGACCGGCCGAAATTCCTGTAACTGTATTACAAAGGTGATTTGACGAAAATATTTTTCTGGTTATAATCAATGATAACTGTACCGTTGGTTAGTTATGGATGAGGAGATACTCTTAGCAAAAAATTGTTCCATAAACTGATAACATAATAATGAGTTTTTCTTATTACTATTGTAATTCGAAAGTGAAATGGATCATGCTATGCATTCCTTCAGAAGTAAGTGAATATTTAAGTTTTATGTTTATTAAAACACATTTGATATATTTTCTTAAATTACGTCCATTTAGAGTTCTGAACGCTATATACAGAGTAAACCAGATAGTGACAGTTCTAACTAAAATTATGTATAAGCCCTGCTTCAACTGGTATGTCTCGTGGTCTTTCATATATTTCAGTTCTAGTACTCTGACGTCACAAATACGAGGCACACACAAATAGACTATCTTATCTGAGATAAATTAAGGTGTTCGAAGTTTTACATTCTGAAATATAATAATAGAATGCGTAAGTGTAAGTACTTGCAAATTTTCCGTTGTTTAAGTTCAGATGGTACAATTTTTTGTTCCCCTCTTTTAAATAAGTTAACATAATTTACGTTAACTTTTTTCAATAAAATATAATCCTTGTTTTTAGCAGAAAATGTCTACTTATTTCGAAATTCCTAGGTAGAATCAGACAGTAAATATACTGTAATTTGCAAGCTTATACATGTCTGGTTTGTTTATGTCTTCTGCTTGTCTACCAGATGATTAATACAAAAGTTCACCAATATTTTGGGACTGAGAAAGGTACGGCTAGTTGCGAAATTAAAGTACATGGAATATTACATCTCGTTATTAAGTGCAGCATCCTACGGATACAACTTGGAACAGATTAGTTGTAGTATTGCCACCCAAACAGCGGCAGGTAATTGTTAGAAAAAACTCTATTTCTTCGTTAAGCACACAACAAAAAGGTAAAATCAAATATGTATGTCAGAATTACGACAATAAATGAATAAGTACAACAAACATTCCTACGCAACTGAAACATCTAAAATCACAAACATTTTTGATAAGTGACATAAAAGCTCGCAGCTCAGGAATATAGACAAATCAGCTCAATTACAGACATAATGAATACGAAAGTTTTTTCCCATCTAAAAGTTTTGGGGAACACTATGACAAAAACAAAATTTTCCAGTTTTAATAACTTATCCAAAATACGAAATATCTCACGGTTAGTTGTAGAATAATGAATTAAAATGAAACTTATTGGAATTTCTTGTGAGATCTTTGTTTAGAAGTAAATTTTTTTGTAATATTTTAGCAAAGAAAGTTAAAAACCTGGTTTTTATGGTTTTATAAATTTTTTACAAAATTTCTTTCAGCAATGTTAGAATTTTCAGAAAATTCCCAAAGTCTACATTTCATCTATCTAAATGATTTAATTGCTGTGCATAAGTATGTTTTTTTAGAGTTTAGTCAGAAAAAAATCGTGTACATTTGATTCTGATACACCATTATGCAAAATTCATGTAATGAATAATGTTCATTCAGACGTAATCTATCGGAATAATATTTGTTAGAAATTTTAAATTGTGAACCCTCCGCTTCAGGCAGCCATTATCAATTCTCATTATAAGATTTTCTTCAGTATTTTCTTAAAAACTTCGTAAATATTATAAAAAGGTAAATGAATTAAAAATAGTGCGAAAAAACTAGCTTTAAGCCTAATTTTTCTGCCTTATTCATGTTGTGCGAGCTTTGTCGCCATTTACCAAGTGTACGTACTACAGAAAAGTTACAAGGTTACGTCTTACTTGCAGTTGTACTCTCGGCAGCTGGTGGCATGGTGTAAGAAGTGCTTTTAGACTCCATGTTGTGTTGCTTAGTCATTTCTTTAGTGGTTTCATCTACTACGTTCTGTAAGCTTGTTAAGACATACGTTTCAGTATTCTGCGTGGTTTTGGACGTTTTCTTTATCGTTGACGGTTTTTTGATCATAAGTGATTTGTTTTCAGTTAAAATATTATTTACGACTGATGGCGCTATTGTCGTTGGCAGTTTACTTGTACTCCAAGATTTATTTGGCGAAAATAACGTTTTTGCTGTCGATGGTTCGTTTGATATTGAGCGTTCACTTGTTACTGATGATTGTGTGACTTGTAAATCTTTTCCGGTTGTTGTAGTGTTTTTGACGATGACTCTCTTGTCATCATCAGCAATAAATTTATTTAGCTTTGCGTAAAAATCTGGTCTGCTTGTGACCTTTCTGTTAAGAGCAGATTTCAAGACACGCTTATTCCCAAAGGATGAATTTTTGTACTTCAAGACACGTAGACGCTGAGCTACATTCCACGATGTCTGTGGCATAGCAAGAAGGCGTTGATCAACTGCAGTCTTTGCCCCAGTTTCGGGTGGTTTGTCTTGAGAAATGACCTGGAAACACAGGAATAAGTTATGAAGAAGTGAAGTGCTGAGATTTGGTCAACCCTAAACAGCAAGGTTCTCAGCGTTGGTGGAAGTTGGTATGAGGTGAGAATGGAAGGGGTAGGGAAAGCTGGAGACCTCCGAGTAAACCAGCCGATTAATAGCATCGCCCGCCACGATTCTCACAGGTGAAAATCTGAGTTGACCACGCCCGTAATCTATACTGTATAATTTAATATGTATTCTCACGTGCTTTACAAACAATTGAATTTGCAAGAATGAAATTATGTTTTTCTATTCATAAATACTAATTCTTATGTGTTCTATCTACTTTCGGGACAAGAGGTTGTACTATCCCCTTCACATCGTCTTGTTTGCTAAGGAGGAACTGAGGTTTCGAATTTGCATGCCGAGGATTGATGTCTGGATGGTTAACGGGAATGGTGCATGGAAAACCGAAAAATTGTTAAACTGCATGTGGTGCTGAACCGACATCGTCAGTTCGCCACGCAATTTGATGGTGCACGAGGCAGTTCGGACATTGTGAATTATCAGCAACTATGTTTTTATATTATTTAAATCTGTGTGTGTATTCTCCGCAGATACGTTTTAAACACTTTCACGTAAATAGACACTCTTACATACCATATAATCCACCTGTAACATTTTGGAACTTTTTCAACGCAGTTGAACTTCGTAAACATCACGCATCTTGTTGTGAACCAAGCAGAGACGCGGATGCAGACAGCCTCGCGCTACACTACTCCTTTCAAGTGACTCTAGCCGCACACCAAGAATATATTACCAAAAATTGTAAATATTTATTTTCCTGTTTTAATGTGATTTTAGGAAAGGAGTTTAGTAAATAATTTAAAGTGTACATAGTAATTTGTATAGTTACTTGATTGTGCTTTTCTTTTGAAATTTCTGGTTTCGATTTAATTGTGTTTTTTAACTGTATCTGTTCTTCCGCTATGTTGTTCGGACTATATTTTGGTTTATATTCTTTTTCGCTCCTTGTATTTATACACGCGGTTTTTTTCGTATGTGTGTGTTCAGTTGGCTTCCAGCATCATGTAAGTGTTCGTCTTGTTTTTCGTCATTGTAAATGTAGAGTGGGTTTTTAAGCGGAAGGACTTATAATTGATTAATTTGGTCGCCTGGTTTAGTTAATTGTTTAGTTTTTCTTCAGTTGAAGTCCTGTAGCATCATGGCCGATGTCCTAGAGTCTTGTAAGCGTTTTTGCAGTTGATATTTTTCTTGAATTTTAAAGTAAAGCTAACTTTCGCGTTCGGGTTCTTATAGTGTTGATATAGTAATTGTAATAATAATTTCAGTAACAGAGTGGGAGAGAGAAGGGGAGTACATATTCAATTTTCTACAGTTTCATTTCGTTTAGGGACATATTAATTCATAACTGCTTGTTTGTAATTTCGAAGATTAGTTACAGTTTTAGCTTACGAAGTAAATCAATGAAGATAATATTTTAAAGCCTAGCTCAAGTAATGACCGTAATGTTAAATAAAGTTACGTCATGCAGCTTAATATGCCCGCTTTAATAAAACTATTTGAGAGGTGTTAGATATTGTGTGCATATTTCTGAGGTATGGGACTCGGTAGGTTATGCTGTAAATTGTGTGTATTTTGGGGCAAGTGTCCCCCTGATGTTTGCCTTCTATAAGTATAGGGGTTTATTTAGATTTGTGATTGTGTTATATGAGTAGGCTACTGAGGTATGGGACTCAGCATTGTTCTTGTTAAGATTAGTTTTCTATAAGGATAGGGCTAATTAATGTGTAAATGTGTATTGTCTTTTCTACGCCCCATTCAATGATCTCGCCTAGGGCCTTTTTGATGCTATGTACTGTTTAGATTAACTTGGCACTTTCCTTACAGCGTTTTAGCACAACTGGTAAAATTGCTGTTCAGTGTTGTTAATTGCTTGTTTTGTATTTCCATTTATAATGTTTTGAGTTATGTCGGCAATTTATTCACTTTGTATAATGGTTAAGGATATGATATTTGCTTTGTTATGTTTGTTTGGCTTTTAAATAAATTCCTGTTGTGATTTAACCTGGAATTATATGCTATTTTATTTGAAGTAAACAACGTATTATCTTTTCCATGATTGGAATATCAATATGATGATTTTGCTTGCAGCTAGTGCTGACCTCTGACCTTTACGGTATGTACCATTACTGAGGTTATTAGTTTCTGAATCATTTTAGATTGAGTGATCTTTCAACTTGACTTTGGTTTAGTGATCTCGCAAAAAATAAGGATTCGAAACCCACAATTTACCTTCCTTGTAATTTGTCACCGTCACCATTAGTAAGGTGTTAGCCCCTAATATAAGGGGTAGTGATGATACCGTGCCTTTTCGAGTTGCCGCTATAGTTACCTGCATGAAGTTATATTGTCCTGACAACAAAATTGATAGTTACAACTGCATTTGTGAAGAGTTTGTGAGGACTTGAGATGTTCACGCATATCTAGATAACATAGCTGTATAGTCATGTGCAGAGCACATTTCATAAAACGCAGGCGTGTGGCTGTGGGCACAGCATCATGGACCTATTTCTATATAAACCGTCCTACACTTTAGTTAGTACCGCAGAGTTTCTGAGACGTTGTACGCTACATTTTTGAACATAAATTTGTAATAAAATAATTATTTTTTAATATAAGTGTAAGGGACTTTTTTTATTTAAACTGACTCCAAATAACTATGTAATATATTTCCAACTATACTGCGCAACTTCATATGTATCTGTGTAAGTTGAATTCGTATTTATTTTCTATTGCCATTAATGAGAAATAAATTGTGTTAATACTATTACTAATTTTATAAACTCTTTGTTTGAAAACATGTGTTTAGCGTTCTAGTTATGACTCTATATTTATTTATTTATGTGTGTGTTAATTAACACTTTCCAAACATGTTATTAGATATATAGGGGGTCCCTGGAAAACGTTTAAAGCTATTCGTCACGTTATATAAGTTACGAAGACGTGTAAAATCATACGGTACACATAGGATCACAGAGGCTCAGAAGTACCCGTAAATTAACATACAAATCTTAGTCTTTGTGTGTCGCAATCTGCGTTGAAATAGCATCGACTGCGAATAAGTGTGACTGAGGTGAAAAGGGAGTTGGCCCGGAATGAAAGCACAGAAGAAAGTGCAACTACCCGGTGATATCCCGTCTACTTTCGGCATCATCACATGCGAGTCCCACATGTGTCATATTTTCAGCAATGTATAGGATATCGAGCAAACAGAGGGTCATTCATGTCACGTCCGGGCGAGTGTAAACGCAGAAAGGTGGGGAAGTTTTAGCAAGATGGGAGTGACGATTCCACATACTGTTGAGGGCCGCGGTGGCCGAATTGTTAGACCATTCGCCTCCCACCAAGGCGATCATGGTTCGATTCCCGGCGGGGTCAGTCCCGGAATTTCACAAGTGGTAATCATGCCGGACGATGCCGCTCGTCGGTAGGTTTTCTCGGGAATCTCCCGCTTCCCCTGCCCCTTCATTCCGGTGCTGCTTCATACTCACCTCATGTCACCCTTCACAAGCGCTTAAGACCTCGATGTTAAGCACTGACAAAAATGTCTCACTCACTCCACTTACTGTTCGTATTGAAGCAAATACATTAAGTTCCTTGTCTCGAATGAACCCTCTGACGCACGTGAGGTCTATTGTAACTAATGTTTTCTTAGCAGTTAGACCATTATAAAATGCTAAACTGTTTTAGCCGTGTCAACTGCAGGGTAACATTAGCGTTGCAGGGTCTCCCTGTCAATACCTGACGAGCTAAGCTGTGCCACTGCAGTCGTCCATGGACTTCTGAAGACAGGAAACGCGTAGTGTGAGAGATATGTTAGACTCTACGAGTGTTGAATCTACCGGGGGTCCTATTAAGTGTCAACCGTATTTTCAACTGACACGAATAAGAATCCCACCGCTTACTTCTGAATATGTGACAAACGATTTTAATTACGGGTTTTTTTTTTAACACATAACACCCGATAAACTTCCTGCAAACACAGTGGTGTGGAATAACACTGTACACTGAACTGTACTTAATCCACTGATAACAATGTGCCAACACACGTGTCTGGAAATGGAAAAATTATAACTGATGTGACTTTCATTATATTTTGGAATCATATCATTAAACCTTATTTTGGCAGTATTAAACACATCTGGGATGTCCCACGCGAGGTTGTTGAATGATTTAAAAGAACTACGAATAACAAACAATATATTACCTGGTCTGAGGAAGAGGCGTGCTGTATGTATATTTATTACAAATAACCTACGTGGTATTTAACAAATACTGGAGAATTTCTTGTGTCCTCAGTAAAATCAGCAACATTTTGGAAAATATCTACAGCATAAACATTTACCGCATTTAATTTATATTTTCGACATTTTCTGCATTTATGTGCATTCGGTTTTGTTAAACAATGTATATACACAATTTTAAGGCAAAGTTTCTGTAACAAAATTAAAAATTCTTACTATGAAGGGCCAAAAGACATTTCAATTCGTTATATTTGGTGTGTGCTGCAGAAGTGATTACGTTTGGTGAAAATACGACAATCTCTTCAAATCTTCTTAATAGTACTAAGAAAAATCTCATCGAATGTAAGTAATTCAGATTGAGTGCTAATCGTTTAGGTGTTCCGAGACGAGCTAACTGTTAGACCACACACTAATGACTAAAACCCTGCGTTCCCACATTTTGTCTCCGAGCAGACCGCTTACTTATCCGGTGATGCCTACTAACTGGCGTCCGTCTGGGTGGACGTATTATGAGCGTTCGAGGCCTATAGAAGTGCGGAGGCAGTAAGGACGACACAACACACGCCACACGCCTCATCCTAGCCTCTAGGCGCCAGTCACTGAACTGGCGCGCAGTCTTCTCGCCTGTCTGAGACATTCAGTGTTGATTCTATCATTTTACGACATCATATTAAATATAAACGTGTCTTGTATACGTGTAAGCTTTTTAAAAGATTCCGCGCCTAGAGCTTCACACCTGAAAAGGACCACAAAAACCCCTTTTTTTTTTTCCACTTTTTCGACAACGTAAAAATAAACTTTAGTGATAATCGGAGGACCTGAAAAGGGTACATACGCGTGTAAAGTTCTTTGAATGCTACTCTCAACCAAGCATAACTTAACTCAAGCTGAACAGTTTTCGAATAATTTTGTAACGGCCGAAACTCTACCCACCGCTCGACGGCCAAGGCGGGCGTTTACAGTAAGGTGGGAATTGGCGATAGCTTGTATAGTCACCTGGTATTTTGCAGACGCTCAGATGTGGTAAAGGAACCTACCCTCAACTACTGCAACCCTCTGTGCCCCTTATATACGGATCGCTGGAAATGCGAAGTATGTCATAATTGGGTTACGCTTGCTATAAATATGGCTAGTGGTTTCCGAAATAGCTGCTTTTTTTTAGTGTTGAAGCCGGTGGAGTCTATCGAAGGGATGGCGTGGTCCAATGATAGAGCGACTACATACCGCACAGAACAGCAACATGGCAGGAGTGCAGCAGTACAGAACGGACTGGCATTTTTGGGTGTGGCGCTGTGGAGAATACTCGACAGGTTTGAGGAAAGAGTGATATATGTTTGAACATAATTTTAAAACTATCTTATGATAAAACATAAATTCAGGTGTATTCTGCGTAAATGCCTAAAAAATAGGCGCATTTAAAAATTTAAGTGTAAAAATTGAGTCAAACTGGCAAAAAAATATTCGCGTTTAGTTTTGCAGGAAAATTTATTTTTTTTTACAAATGTAAAACATTTATTACAGAAATAAGTAAGTGAAGATATTTTGGCCAGCACTTAACATCTAGGTCTTTAGCGCTGGTGAGGGGTGACATGAGGTGAGTGCCGAGATGAAGGGGCGAGGGAAGTGGAACATCCCCCAGAAGACCCGCTAACCGGCGGCATCGTTCGGCACGGATCCCACGTGCGAAAATGCGGAGACCGACCGCGCCGAGGATCAAACCCAGATCGCCTTGGTAGGAGGTGAGTGCTCTAGCTACTGCACCTACCGCGGCCTCTATAAAGAATTTTATATGTATGAAAACATATATAAATATATTTACAGAAGAACCTCGTTAATACAAACCCGAAAGGACCTAAATTTTTCAGTTTGTATTAGCAGATATTTGTAAAAACCCAAAAAGTGCTCTAAATATATTTTTACGGTGTTTAGTCCCAAAATAAAAACTTTCATACTAGCGCCGTGACTTATTTTAATAACTACTGACCTTGATTTTACATTCTTTTATTTATAAAGCATCTTTTTATTGGGCATGTAAGTTAATATTTAACTTTCAATCTTATTCCAAGGGGAAAGAGAACCGCTTTGTATTAATGAGAAATTTCTATTAACCGGGTTTGTATTAAGGTGGTTTCACTGTATTAATATATATATATATATATATATATATATATATATATATATATATATATATATATATACAAATATACATAAAGAAAAGAATAAACATACAGGTTGTTAAGGATAAGTCAGCATTTTTGAAACCCTAATTACTTTTAACTGTTCCGATCGTTTAATCTTTACCACCATTTTTTAATATGAACAAATCACCCTCAGTATCAATCAACATGTATTAACTGTACTGAACTCTAAAGTAAATGTGTTAGGTCGAACGTATTATTTTCTGTTTATTTTACTGATAATGAAAGTAAGTAAATCCACTATTAACTCATGTAAATGTGCTGAATAAATGAAGTCAAGTGATAAAATTACGTAGCAGTATCGGCTATAAAATAGTAATTATTTAATACATTTGTTTACACGAATATAATGCCGCGTGTCAAACGTCTTTCTTTTATTACTGTTGTCTGTAACCAGTGTAATTGATCAACCACGTTTATTTCAGTACAATTAGTAGCAAATAAATATTTAGGACAAATTATAGTATTTTGTATCAGAATGTTTACCACTTGTTATCGCTTTGATAAATAATGTATAAAGTTTATGAGTCTTGAAATGTTATATGAATTTTAGTAAATTAAATTTATATTAGCAGCTTAGTGTGTCGAAACCATACGCTATCAGCGTTCATAAATTAATACTATTTACGAAATTTCAAATAAATCGCTTATACTAATTTCAATGACAGTAAGCCAAAGGACAAAAAATACAAAATGTTATTCATATTTTATTGCATACTGTGCGTCACTTGCGGCAAAATATGTAGTGTATCGTGTTTCTTTTATTGTACTATAAAATAAAAGACATAAAATTCTGGCACATGTTTCAGGTTCTTCCACTACTAGGAGAAAACAAAACCACACGTAAAAACTATCAAGATACAATGTAAAATTTTATCATTTTAAACATATTACTATTATAATATAAATATCGTAAATATGTTTTGTGATAGAAGTAATGAAAACTATACACAGTTTTTATCACAAAAATCTGAAAGGAAATATTGAATTAGTCAACTGAGAGGTCTTTGACTATAGCTGCAGCAATTTGAAGTATGGCACATATTAAGAATTGCTCTTATTTAAATTTTGCTACGATGTATTTGAAAATAAATTTTACTTCTATTTTCATCTCGATGTCATTTTATGTCTCAGTGAATAAAGTTTGGTCATATGATCGTTGTAAAAAAGTATCTTTGTTATTAAACTCATTTATATAGTGAAACTGATATTGGCTGCGGTCGCTGATGGTACGCGCTGGAAACTGCTAACGACGGGAAGCGTTTAATTTTTTATCTGGACATGTCACTTTATATTTGCGCGTATAAGTTAAGTTGATAGTTTAATAGGAACCTATATAATTTAACATAAAATATTAATTAATTATGTAATACACGAATATGTCGAATTTAAATTGATTTTTTTTTTCAGGATTGCTGTGTTTAGATTTAAATATGTCTGGAACTACATTCGTTAATTCGTTGCCAACCATGCAATAAATAACCCTTTGTTAATAAACGAATAATTTTATACAGACCCGGTAGTGAATTTTTTCAAATGTTGGTTTCTTAGTGCTCGCATTATCCCGGATGACCTCTACAACTGTATATTATTTCGATTATATCTATAACTCATAAATCAACAAAGTCAAATAAAACAGCTCGTTTTTCTTTCTTCTAAACTAAAGGCATGGAATGCATAGATCGGTAAATTGTACCTGTCAAACTCTTGTTATTTCGTGTAAAATTCATATTTGTTGCCGTGTTTGTTTGCGATATGTACAAATTTAACAACTCTCAACCCACAAAAATTTCTATCAATTTTTTATAGCGATTACTTTTTTCAAATAATGTATTCATTTTTATAAATGATAATTCGTATTTTCGCAACTGTTTTGTCTTGTTTTCACGCCACTTACCAAAACTGATATGTATGATGTTCTCCGACAGCATTAAGACGTGTGGAAAATAACAATGCTAAGATAAAGTAAATTACTGCAATTTGTAAACCAGTCCTAAACTTATATATTTATGATTTTTGATTATCAAAGTGTACATTTCATTAACATAGTTACATGTTGTTCTTTTTATAAAACTGTCAATCAACTAACAAAATATTTAATTGTTGCACCTCTTGACATAGATTAAACAAAATATCAAACGTTCGTGGTGCAATTTTTTTTGGCAACGTGTATGCATGCATGTACATACAGTCAGCAGACTACTCCCAAAAAGACTTACAAACAAAATCCTGACTTGTATATATAATCAGTCTTATCAACTACGCCATTGATCACACAAGTCAAAATTGACATAGGGAAGTTGCAAATAAATCCAACAGATAAAATCACATGCAGAAACAAGATACACAAGTGGAAGGTCATGTCAAAGAAAGAAGTTCCGACGAAACCTGGGAAAACATGGACTGAAGAAAGTAAGAGAATCCATTGAGAAAAATGAGAGCTGCTTGGAAGATCAGAAAGAATGCGGAAATGAATGTGAATTCTTTGTGTGATCCTACAAAGTCTATTCGCACATAATAATAAACCCTTATAATAATTATTATTATGTGTTTACTTTCAAGTACTGTGCTGACTATGATTATTGAACCATTCAGGAAAATCGTTTGAATTTATTTAACCGAATTCCAATGCCCATAGCGTAACCCCCCCCCCCCTGTTTTAAATATAGTTAATTACCGAAATCAAGATAAACTAGCTTGGCTTTTTTTGTTCAAACACTGAATGTTAAATATTTCAGTTTCCGACGTTTCATATTGCATTGTTACAGACATCTTCAGGATTTTAACCTCCTAATATCACCACAGTTGGTCAAAGTTATGGAGTTAGTGAACACAGTAGAACTCAGAATTCCTTACCTCTGATGTATTGTCCAGTCTACCAATTAGAAAAATATTTTTCCCTGAATATAGTCTGATAGAAGATAACAGCAAAATACTGCAGTCTTCTACCAAACTGTAGGTACTTAAAAATTAAATTTATAACTTGAGTTGTATTGTAGTTCTACTAAATTCTTACATTTTGTCTCTTACTGGTAGCTTAAATCACGCTTTCATTTTTTAAATTAAAAACTTTTACTTATAGTTTTACTGTGAGTGCACGTAAATTCCAAATAAATATATTAATTAAAAACATTAAAAACACTTTTGATGGATCCGACAGTTTATACGACATAGATAGTTTTTTTATGTAAACATACCTGGTGAAGAAGAATGTAAATTATAAATATACAAAATTTTCTCATTTCGTCAGTTCTTGGAGGTTTTTATTCAGTTGGACAGAACTTTGCACCCTGATGCAATTTTACCATTCATCGCACCAACTGTAAAATAATAATAATCAGTAGTAGTGTACAAACACAAGCTAATGTTGTAATGTACTTAGTAAATTAAATATAACCAAACCGCAGCTTTACTAACATCGTGCAATTTTATTCTGTTGACTATGTTTTGTCACGTGGACTACAAAATCCGCGATACAGATATAATAATGCTTCTGGTCCTATGTATAAAGGGTGTTTGATTCCTTTGGTCGGGATGCATGTGCTGAGCAGTTTGGCTACTCGTGAGGCAAGTCGCCCAAGAGCTACTGTAACTGACCCTCGATGTCATGCACTTTGGCACGTGTACGTATCGAAATGATCACTCAAATGTTCCAGCGGGATTATAAACATTTATGTCTAATGCTCATGCACCAAAGTGGCGCGGACATTCCAAAGGAACCGTATGACGATCACAGAATGGTCGTTTTTGAAATTAGGATCATTTGACAATGTTTTTGCAATACCATACCTCGAGAACCAAATGACAGATTCAAACCACAAGTGTAATTTGCGAGCTCATCGTCGAATCGCGTAATGTGGGACAGTATAACGATGTTGTCCCTACTTTATGGAAGAGAGCATGAAATGTATAAATAAAGATATTTCATTTCAAGAACCACCGGGTCGGCTGCAGACAAATTATATATATATTGACAGTTTAATTCGAACTTTGATTGCAGTGAAGTTTACTGTCGTATTTCCACATTTTGCAGGATAGGACGATAAATAAAATAATTTGTAATGTTTCGAGAACTATTAGACCTATTGTAAAAATAGATATCATATTTTAAACAGTTCATCTGTAGCTGTAAGTATAGTGTTCTTTGTTGCAGGTTCACCATTTTAGAATTTATCACGATGTTCACATAAAAAATAATATTTTATTGTCATATTTCAGCTACTACTGCTAACTTTAATGTTAATTAAGTACGCCCTTATTATAGAGAACAGTTTTGTGCGTCCACCATTTTAAAATAACGAATAACATATGTTAAGAAATTTGCATATTTCGGGTACTTCTGGACATAACCAGCTGTAACCAAACTTAGTATTGATATTATACACCATCCATGCTTTGATTTAAATAATCTTTATTATCGTAAAATCACAGTTTTTTAAGTTAGCAACAATTGAGTAACAGTAAGATTTTAAGTCACATTTCGATAACTACAAGACCAACTGTAGATTTTTCGCTTAATCGACACCCACATTAAAGAAAGTAGGTAAGTTAGTTATGCTCGAAACTTCTTGTTCACTACTGTATTGTAATTTAAGGGTTAGGAATAGATTGTTTTTGTGTATAAGACTTAGGTTGATAGTTGCTCGATTACAATAAAAGCTATTTTACTTCTTTATTATACGTAATCCAACTCGATACGACATTGTTGAAATTTTGCAACGTTTTATGCATGGCTGAATGAAAACTTCAGTATCTAAACACCTTTATCAGTCTTTTTCTCTATTTTAAGTAATGTTTATTACGAAATTAAAATTTAAAAAAATTTAACTGGTTTGAGAAAGAGGCGCATTCACGACTTACAGCATGTTGTTTAATAGATGGTGTATGTTATATTTGGTATCAATAAACATGACTTTCCACAACCTTCTTTCTTATAAAATGACCACAAATTTACGGTTTAATATTATCAAATGCTGTGAAATATTAATGCATTGTATAATAGAAATACAGGAATAAATGTCGAGTACAAAAAAATTCGTTTATTTTCTTGAGTGACGAACGACAGAATAAAACTAAAACCACGAAATTTGCTCTACAAAACAGTATAAGAACTACTAATATTTAATCATTAAATTTCGTGTGTGATTTGTAGTGTAACGTTCTAGAGCAGGCCTGCGCGCCGGTAACCTAAATTTGATATTACGAAAAACTATTTACAAAAGATGTATTATTGTAATGTATTAATGTGTATGTATTTTACTACCTATATCAAGTTCGTCACACACTAATGCAGCGCAGGTTTTTACTTTACACTGCAAAGGACGCTGCTGCAATGATAGTTTATAATTAATACGATAACTGTACATTTTAGTGATAAAAATTATATTTTACAAGTCATCATAAAACCTTCATCAATTTACCCGATTTACTGTTATACGTTCATCATAGAAACAAATGCCGAAATTGTAATCTATAAAACTGTTGTGTGTCTTCTATTATTTCTAGATTATCGGCTGTTTATCGGAAATTAACAATTTGTCTCATTATCGTTTGTGATATAAATTAATAGAAAAACTAAAAACTAAGAATTAGTATCAATAAAATTCGGAAACAGTTGCAAACATAAATGTTTCATACAATTGTCCATACCTTAAACATGTTGCTCAAAACGCGGAGAATTGATGCAACACTTCACAATTTCCTTGTTAAAGAGAAGCCATATTTGCTTGTGATTTATTCTTCTACCAGTCTGTCGTATAGTTTCATTCGTTTGCCATTTGATAACATTTACAATAATCCTTCCTTTTAACTTTAGCGTCGCATTTAAGTTGTACGTTTAAGAGCAATAATGTTTAACCTAATTGTGCTATAAAATTGAAATAAAACTTTCACGTCATGAGAGCTGGAATTAACGTCCTGCAAAATGACTCAAGTAAAGTTAAAACGCACTTTCCGTTAGTCTTATTTAAATCCCATTCTTTTGTTCTGATCACTTCCTTATGAAACCATTTTCTAGCCATGAGTTTTTATCTGGGATTGAAATGTAAACGACAGTAAACTCGTCTGCACATTAGAAGTAGGCCTTTGTATCTTATATTTTAAAGGGAAATGTTACTTTACATGTTTTCTGTCTATGCTTTGCGTCATTCAGCAAGTAGAATTTACCTGCAAATAAAACAGATAGCCACCATTGTTCGCATGGTTTTATGTGTTCTCATTAAAAAACGACTTTATACTGTTTTCCGAAGTACAATTAAGATAAACCGAAACGTTTTAAAAAAAATAAATGAGGCTTAACATATCCCCTTATATTAATACATGCATCATTTTAACACAAATTTAGGGACTAATAAAAATTAAACATAAGAAATTCTTCTTCCAACAAATGTCTGAGAAAAATAATTAAATTTCAATGAATTTACTACGCAAATTTCTACAGCAATGTGTATGTATGTTTCTCTTAGCCGCGTGAACTGAAATGAATAAGGCCATAATTTCGATAGCTGATTTTGCATTAGCCATATGTTTTTGACTTGAGAAAGTTACATCATAAGTTAACGTTTGTCAAGTTCAACTACTGTAGTACGAATGTCATCAGGAAACCAGTCCATCGTCTTTAAATCTACATTTGATTGGAAGCCCGTAGGTAATCTGCGTACCCCTAAGAATGGCATGCAATGAGAGAGTCGGGGGAAAAGAGAGATCCCCCCTAAAAAATCTGCCGGCCAGCGACATCGTCCGGCACTATTCACATATGCGAAAATCTAGGGACCGACCCTGCCGGGGATCGATTGCGGATCGCCTTGGTGGAAGGCGAGTGGTCTGACCATTCGATCGCCGTGGCCCCTCTTTTTTTTTTTTTTTTTTTGTAAAAGTGCTGTTGACCAAGATAAAATAACCTGCTTTATTGACAATAGAGTTACTTTGATTATTGTTTTCTCAAAGCCCAGGGGAGAGCTTCTGATTCGTGCAGGTTCCAGCTTATTTCGTCACTTAACACGAGAATACGACTTGTAAATCAAAGACAATACTGTCCATTAAACTATGGATGATTAATTAATTCTGTAACACAATACTTTTCGCAAATAAAATTAAATGATAAGTACGTTTGCATTCGTTTGAGAACATATTTACATCTATAAATAAAATCATAAATATGTATCACTATTCACGAAATAAATTCTGCACAGTTCAGTAAAAAGAAGAATTTAAAAACTTTTTAAAACAGATATTAGAAATTATTTCACCATTAACTGGAAAGGTCAAATTTTTACTTACGTTCTCTAGCTTTATATTAAGTAATGAAAAATAACTATTGTTTTATGGAAAACATGTGACTAATTTATTAATCCTGTCTTTTTTCGCCGTTTTAAATAACAATTAAACTTATAAAATCCTGTAGAAAAATGTGAGTGGTAATGAACGCAAAATTATGTATTTGTGACAGTGGATAAACATATCAATAATTTATGTCGAATCATAGCAACAATTTAAATTGAAAATTCACCAGATCAGTTCCATATTACGTACATAATTTAATTTATTTAAAAGTAATAGTCATGCATATAAACAAATAATTTTGGTACTTTTCCTCCAGTAATCATTTGGCTAACCTACAGGCTATATTTAAAATCGGTCGAAGAATTTCGACAGGGTATTCCGTGTGAAAAATAAATAGAAAATATATAGAACCCTTTGTGCCTAAAACTAATACAAGAAATATATTAACTTTTAAAAATCGAATTTTAAAACTGTAATACCCCAAAATATCGAGAGTTAAGTAACGTAAATTGCAAAATTCTGAAAATCGCTTTATCTTATTGAGTTTATCTAATTAACAGCAAATTATAGATAATACGTTCAACCCTTAAGAAAAATGCAAAGGTGTCTACCCTCTTATTCCATTCAACTTTTTTAGCGTCAGGAAATCCGAACATTATGAAAAGGTTTATTTAGTAACGTGACTTATGTAAAAAAAAGTTAGTCCTCTTGTCGCGATTCTCCAGAACCTATCGTTTTCGTTCAAAACGCATTTGGAGACTCAGCGCAGCAGCACAGAGCCTAGAGCATTAGGTATACTGCGTGGACATGTGCTCTTAGTGCTCACGTAATGGTGGACCTTCACTATAAATAACATGTACCTTACAGTAATAAACTCGCAATACTACCGCTGAAACTAAAAATTCGTGTGTTTTGAACGAAAATGGTGTGCCCCGGGTCAGGTCGTGTCCACACTTGCGGTGATGTGACGCACGTTCATTCGTCGTGCGTTGCAGTGTACACGCGTGTCAACGGCACACATACACACACACATGCACACACACTAGCGATGAAATGGCGCGGTGTGATATTTGGCAATATGCATAAAAACAGTACACGTGTGAGTGTTTGTATGCACGTTTAGTATGTATGGAAGAAGAAAATTAATCTATGTGGGAAACTTTATCTCCGGGTGTAAAAACATCCTGTGAGTTAGGAATTGAATGAAGAGGATTATAAAAAATAACGAAAAAAGGGGGTGGGGAAGTTACTGCATGGTTGCAAATTGGTGAAGTTGTTTCAATATGAATTATTCGGGCTAATATTTCCTACACAGTACAAGTAATTTGTTTGGATGCGTTATGCTTGTATAGACAACTAATTTTGTTACCTTCAAGTGACAACACTCTGCATAACATAATAGTTATAATAATAATAATTTTGTAACTTTGCGAATTAACTTCAATAAATATATATTAGTGATACGAATAAACCGATAATATAAAATAACTCCACCGCCAAAAAATTTGGCTGACATGTAATATGCATATTTGAGAACGTCCTACAGTTTTAAGAAAAGTGTACTTAAGTCAAATTACATATTGTTTTACATAGAATATATGTATTGTTTTGCATTGTTATGAAAACAAAATTACAAGTATTGCAGATTTTCCTGTAGGGGAGGAGGGGAAAAATAAGTAGTGGTTTAATGGTAAATACATGCATTCCACTCACATTACGTTTAGTGGGTGTTAAAAAATAACTATAAACACATATGTTATTCCAGAAATAAAGAATCAGAAATTTGTTAATATGTTTACAGCAATAAAACTTCTTTGTGTACGTGGACTTGACAACCTATTTTATAAACATGCAGCGGAAAACGTAAGTTTCAAACTCACAGATATTTACCCTTGATTTTTATATGTCGCTGATTAAGATAAAACTACCCTGATAACAGCTGATTGTTATAAACCTCTTACTTTAAAGTTTACGCCAACATTTCTTGTATTGGTATAGCTACCCGTAATTTGGTGTCTTCCGATTTGATATCGTCTTCAAGTTTCACTAACAATCTATCAAATTATTTTACGCTTATTCCAGTGTGATAGAAAGACTTGCTATCATATTTTCCATATCACCTGTCATAAATGCACCTTTAAATAGCCTTGCACTTGCAGCAGAGGCAAATCCATCTCTGGATCATAAGGAAGGCCGTGCCTTAAAAAGTATATATACCCCACCCAAAACAAAAATCGGTGGTCCGGATTCCTCTCCCGGAAATATATTTTGATGTTAAATGTGCAAAATATTGCTATTAAAGTTTTCAAATAGTAAAATTAATATACCGCTTTAAGACATAGTAATACTTTAGATAAAATGTTTTAAAAGTGAAGTGTGCTGTAAGGATAATTTACGCTTTACAAGTGAAAACCTGTACGCCGACATAAAGAACACTTACATTTTTTACGACAATGTAAGCTTCTGCTTCCTCGTGTGTCTATCACTACATTTGTTCTGGAAACACATACATTATTTTAATGAATAACAAATTAAATTGCTCACACCATTGAGGAATCTATAAACTATGGAGTTTTATTTAATACTAGTTTAATACTAGCTTTTGCACGCTACTTTGTTAGCGGGAATTTCATTTTTGAAAATTCTAAAATGTTGCAAAATGATGTCAAGGATGATTCATGACCGTTTCAGAAACAATTAAACAACGACCCTCTTTTCAGTTAATATTCTGCGTATCCCATTCTGCCCCCTCCTTCAATTTTATATACAAATGTTTTTGTCACAAATCTTTGCGGGCGCTCCGCAACTCACCAAAGTTTCATCGCAATTGGATGAATAGTATAGGAACGCACACGTTACAAGCAAAATGACGGACAGACATTCGTTTTTGTCTATATAGAGTACATACGCAATTAATGTATTTATCTTATAAAATAACAACGCTGCAACACAAGTCGTGTAACCGTGGTTGTGTTGGTAATGTTGCCTTTTATATGTGTAAAGATTTAGGAAATGTGTGAGATGATATTTTTCAATATTTTTCTTGGCATTAATTTTTTTTTAGAATTTTTTGGAACAGTTTTGGGGGGCCAAGGCCCCAAAGGCCTCACCACCACACCCTCAGAATCCGCCCCTGATTTACATACTGATGAAACCACGTTCCCTACTTTTTTTCGTTATGTACACGAGATACGCGAAAACAATATATTTTTTCTCTATACTTAGTTCATGCTGCTGCACTGACAGTGGTGCGACTACTGAAACCTACGGTATTTATATGTAGGTGTGAACTACGCAGTTAGCATCGATATGTACGTGCGTTTTTCCATCGCACAATTTAAACGCAAGTATGAACCCGGCCTAAAACAAGTCTACTGTTTTATTGTGTAAGTCATAATTTCTCAACCAACCAAGACGACAAACTCCGGGAGGTAATGTCTGACGAAAAAAAAATAATAATATTACACATGTACGAAGAATTGTCTATGCTGTAGGCTCTGTATCGCTGCACCGAATCTTAAACTCAATTTTGGAAAAAAAAAAACGATAGGTACTAGACAGTTGCAACAAGAGGGCCATTTTTGATAAATATGTCACCGTAGTCAATAAACCTTTAAATGTTAGAATTTCCTTACGCTACGAAAGTTGTATGTAATCGTAGGGTAGCCCCCCTTGTTATTTTCGTAACGGTGGAAGGCATTTCTCAAAATTTTCCGTGAATTAAAAAATAACAAAAAAGATAAACAATGTTCAGAGTTTTATAAGTTAAGGTTATTTAAAATCCGATATTTTAGGAACATTCGTTTTTCTTAAGCTCATATCCATCTTAACATAAAGTTTAGGCACAAAGTGCTATAAATATTTTCTACTTATGTTTTCACAAACCTGCCGAAGATTTTCGGTCGAATTTAGATACATCCTTAATATCGTATCACAGTACATGTTAATCACATATAAAATAACATAGAGATCATAATTTTAAAATTATTTTAATTCGTTTAGAAAGATAAAATACTAAATTTTACATTAGTGTGTAATTTCAAGTTAAATAGTAGAAAAGGTCTTTATTCTATTATATTTTCCTACAGTTTAAGCTGTAAATAGGTCAGAATAAAACACATCAGTTAGTTGCACTTTCCAAAATGCTGCTTGAAGTCCAAGAACCTCTTTTACAAGAAACCACATAATTACTTTGGTAGCTCCAACTTTCTGGTATTTTTCATTAATGTGTTTCACAATTTGATTTTCTACGTCTCATGCCTATCGTTTCATCACGTAGTAGTATTACTCAATGTGACCCTACCTTATTTTCCGTAAGGAGGTCGCGTGAGATATTTGCGTGTGTATGAGTGTAGTCGGAGGCTGTTTGCCGCTATACACAGCAATGCGAATGATACAGTCGATTTGATATCTAACATTCGTGGTTTATCAGATGAGGAAATGCCAGAAAATCTCTCAAGAGTGTACCGTAGCGGGTCCAGCCGTGCTGGGCTAACAACGCCTCTTCTACAAGCCCGTGTTTTCCTGAGAATACCAAGGGCGCATCTTTTAGACTGTGTTCCAAATAATTCACACTCATACTCGTACTCACACTCGCACTCTTACTCGCTCACAGAATCCCTTACAGGTTCTATGCTTGCTCTTTAATTGGAACGCCTCCACACACATTGCGTGCTTGCAAACGTAAATAAACATTGGCCCTGAGAGTACGCATCGAGCATGCATTCACACATGCTTGCCATACACACTCTCATTCGTACTCGTACTCGGTCATTTGGAACAACTCTCTCTCTCTCTGATGTCACTTCCGAGTGCGAATTTTTACTTATTTGGTACATAGCTTTACATACGGTATGTCAACGTCTAACATATTCAACTCTCATTTGGTCATTATAGTACTGCTCACTTATACGCGTTGTTGTGCTGCGATTTATAATTTTTGAAACGTTTCGGTACTTCGCAGTGAAGGTGCAATAAGTTTAAATATTACAATTTTATCAAAATGCCACTTCTCCAAGGGTCATTACTAAAACGGCCGAAGAATACACTTTTAGGAAAATTGAATATTGGGAAAGAACTCTCGAACTTAGGCGACAAACATTAATGATGAATTTCCATTAGAATGAAATAAGTAACGCAGACCAACAAATTTCCTGTACCAATTTGAAGCAGATCTTTTCATATACGACTATCTCTGAAAATGTACGAAATTAGTACCCAAACGATTATTATGTATTACGTTAGTTTTATGTAAGAATTATGGTGAGGTGAGAGGGTTTTTCGACCCTTTGACAACGATGTCTTAAGAGCTGATGAGGGTGAAGTGAGGTGCCGGGGCAATGCAATATTCATTCCCAAAGTAGGATTCGAACCCAGGGCCTCTCGCAACGTAGACCGGGGCCATACCGACTACGCAACGGAGGCCGGCTGTGAGAAGTGTGCTCGTCCGAAGCGAGTATTTGATTACAATTGACCACGAATACCTAAATACAATCAAATAACAGGTATTTCTTATTAGGGAATATGTTACTAGCGGTACTAATGAATTGATCGAGCGAGGTGGCGCAACGATAACATGTTGGACTTGTATTCGGGAGGACCCGGGTACGATCCCCCTAGTTCCTATGTCATTGTAGCAAGTTGTGTGTCACCGTCTATAATTACCTCGCTGTCGACGAAACGTAAAGCCCACTTACCTTACCTAGTAAATTGTCTCGACATTTAAAATCTGTGCAGCTATAGTCGGGGACATAACTTCAGACGTAAAAATCGCCATAACCTAAAATACTAATACTTCTGACTGTCACTGTACCGTTTGTCCAGAGCGAATATTAAATGACAGCTGTGTTCTCTAACGAGATTCGACTAGTTTTATAACGAACCTACAGCGAGAGTCGTTTCTATTAGTTCCATTTCAATTATTTAAGAGATATTGCGTGTTTACTTACGTTAGCGTCATTTCCTTTATTTTCATGATTGCCTTTGTCGCTGTAAGACAGCATAGCGTGTAACTAGCTTGCTGTTAAGTTGCCAACAAAGTTAATCACACGAGTAAATTTCCTTTTTAGTCCCTATCCCGAAGAAATTATATCTGTCAATTTTTACATGTGCTTATACGTAATTTAATTTTTGAAATGAAACGTGCTCGTCGAGCTGAAAAATTCCGTGGTTAATTTTCTAAGTGCTTTAAATGATAGTTAATTGTTCTTGAAAGTACGTGCAAAAGTAGTTTGCTGCAAAATGAAAGATTATATTTTATCTTCTCACACAACATACTTTACTGTTTTATTATTTAGGTGGCAGTGTGTGACAGATAAATAAGCGTTAAAAACCTCATTTTAAAGCTACACGCTTTTGAAAGAAAATGGAAAATTACAAAACATCTAACCTTACTAGTGATATTAGCCAACTTAATAAGCCAACATTTGCCCAGAATGATAAATTTGTTAAGAGTAACAGATAGTCACCAGCTTGAATTTTGCAATTGTCATAACATTTCTTCTGGGTAAATTTATGCATTTTAACCTAACTTTGACATCGTAAATCTTTGTTTTTCATTAATGCTATTCGATATCGAATCTTAAATAAAAATTAATAAGTATTTTCTAATTGCAACTCGAACTGGAATAACATTCGCGACGAAACAAAGATTTACGATGTCTAAAACTCCCTTAATACGTATTCTATAGCAGGTTAAAGTCGCATAAATTTACCCAGAAGAAAAGTCATGACGCAAAATACAAAAATTCAAGATGGCGACTACTTCTTACTCTTAAGCGTGATTTGTTCCGCTGTAATTAAATGTGCGAGGTTTCGGTGTCATCGATTATTCTTCAGAAATACGTTAGTCGAGAAAACATTTTTCTCAAAAAGTATGTAAAATCTATTGCCTAAGGTTGCTGTCGTATTATTTTCGGAAACTGTCTTCGAAAAACCCACAATTTTAAACTGATGCTTATACCCCAGAGTTATGTACCACGCACACTTGTCGCGCTTTGAGAATACCTTGAGACACAAATACGCAAAACTAGTAGGGTAGGCTAGTTAGCAAATTTTTTAAAACATCCTTGCAAGGCTCTCAAGTCTCAAGAGAACCTCCATACCATTCTCGTCCTTCCTTCGTTATTATTTTTACAATTATATTTCTCACATAATTGATATTTATGAAATTATATTTTGCTTAAATATGGCGCATTCTAATCTCCACTCTTAACACCTACGCTTTGGCTTTCATGAAAAAATACTCAGTCAACATTATTCGTTTATTCTGGTATTTTCAACCTGCTTTACTATTTCTGTGTTCAAATTTGCACAAAAAACGCGGGAGTTCTAGCCTCCAAACCCAACACTTTTCCTACAGGCAGGCCTTTTTTTTGTAAATGACAATGGAAACTTAAATAATTAGTATATAGTTTTGTGACGTATATAAGAATTACGTTAGACAGTTCCTATTATTCTCAAATTTAAACATGCCTCCAGTTACGCCGAGAGCAATTCATGACAATATTTTCACCGGGGTGGCTGAAATGTTTGTTTGGCCGGCGATGAAATCAAGCAGTTGCACCATTAGCTTAATCCGTTACATGTGGACTTGAAATCGGAGTTTTTACTTACAGTTGCACTTTGTCGAAATTTCTGTGACTGCGTCTGACTTACCCCTATTTTTGTTTTTGGTAACAAAAATGTTTTCCGTGTCATACTTAATTCTTGTCTTCTGACATACTCTTCATCTATGAGTAATTTGACGCCAAAGTACTCAGCTCTACTTTCATCAGTTTTGTTCTGGTGGTAATATTTATAATTTTAGGTAATCATACTAGTCCTAATAAAATCATTGGTGCGCTGATTTTCTTTGCACTATTTAACAAGGCAGTGTTACTGGTCGCTACTCCCGCATTATTAGTGTTAATACTACCGGAAGTGTGGCCACGGTGGTTGAGAGGTCAGACCTCACGCCCACCAAGGCGAGCCGGGTTCACTTCCCGGCTCGGTCGGTCCCCTGATTTTCGTATATAGGAATCGTTACGGACGATACAGTTGGTCGGCGGGTTTTCTCGGGGATCTCTCGCTGCCCCCGCCCTTTCATTCCGGCGCCGTTCTATACTCTCATCATGTCACCCCTCACCAGCGCTGAAGACCTCGATGTTAAGTGCTGATGAAAATATCTCATTCACCAACTAAAAGAAGTATCATTAAAACGTTTCATCCTAATACAATGTAGTGGCCATCTATGTATATTCTCAGTGACTTCTTTCAACCAAGAAAATTATCTTCAAGAGTGTTTTCTGCAACACTGTTTTGGAATCAGTTTGTCGATTCTCTACTGCGTCGTTCAGAACAAATACAAACAGCGGCAATGTGCATCATACGAGTTACCAGTTCGTAGAACCAAACGTTAGTGTCGTAGCTGTATGTAAAAGGCGTGTCGCAACTATCATTATTACATGAAATGTCTGGTCGAGATTAACAAATTCGACAACGTGATGATACAGCATGATTTATGATAAAGTGATAGATTAGTAGTATCACTTGAAGTCCTGTGATCTGTCAGAAGTTTGATTAATTTAATATACTCTGCACCTTTGTACTTTATCAAAGACAGTGCTTCAGTACAGCAATCCATCTATTACAGCTACGTAAGTAATGCATATGAATTTTTTTGTACAATAAATATATAACTCTCTTTGATTAAAAAATAAGATATACCAGCAAAAAAAATAACTGAATCATTTTAATGTATGAATAACTGCGCAGTTTAATAGGTATAAATTAAATAACGGTAAACGGCAAACCTGAAATTTCCTATTTGGTTTACGATTCCTTCGAAAATCATCCCATGAAATTAAAACATAATACACAATTATGTACTGCTGTAGAAAAGTTCGTAAGACATTACATATAACACCTAATTTCAAAAACCTATATTTCAGTAATATAAATACACTTTAGGAACTTGTTCGTACCACTTCCGTTTCCGTTTCATTACAGTTAAGAATGTGCGTATTAGCTTCGTTGTGAATCATAATAGACACACAAACACATTTCTGTATCTCGCAGTGTAAAATCATGACAGTGTTTTGGTATTTACAAAAAACCGCGTTCCTGATTCTTAAACAAAGGAAAAAGCAGGTACTATGAGCTAGTTGTTGAACTCGGTATAAAATCACCATAGGCATACTAATCATTAATGCAAATACAAATGCAATCAGAGCATCCTCTAATAAATGTAACTGTGAACAGTATGTGTAATTATTAATTCGCTACTCTGTTGTGAAGTAATTGCCTACTGGAATTATTCGATTTTTTTGTGTTTATACTCGTTTCTTTGTCCCGACCGTGATGCGCGACTTACGGACAACCAACACGCTTATCGCGGGGCTGTTGCTCCTAATTGTTCCTCAAATCATCGATGTTCTCAAAGGCTTAAAGTGCTTAAAACACTCGTTAATTTTGTGAACATGCAATACATAGTAATATAATAATCATAGTCGAAGTAAAAACGTGTGAAAACATTGTACCAGAATTCCCTCTGAGGACGTCATGTGCCCTAAATCCATCATTTGAGACTGCTTTTAACTACTAGTAATGAAGTGGCAAACACCCATTGAGGAATTGTTCGATTGACACATGACGAATTGGTGAGTTGGAAATCCCTTATTATGTTACGCTCGGGTGTCGCTTAGTTTAAGATCAGTCAGTAGAGATTCTGCTTCTCAGTAGATCTGTGACATGTGAGTATGGAGATTGCAGGCTTAAGGTAACTCTCTACAGTATCATCTCTGCCCAAGGCATGTATTCAGCGAATTAACTTTACAAGGCAACAGTGGATATTACCAACTTCTGAACCACTGCAGTCAAAAGAACTTTACTGCATTTGTAATGACCGACCACTTTTTCTAACTTTATTGTAGTCAACCTATTCATTCTGCAATAATTAACTTGCTTCTGACTTGAAAGTTAGAGAAGCGAAACTACTACAAAATACTATATTAGTATATAGTATATAGTATATTAGTAAGGCCACGATTACGTGGCGGAAATATTTGTGCAAATACAAATTTAGTACCTTGTGTGCTCACATGAAGCTATGTTTCGTTACCAGTGACTGAATATTTCAACTTTCACTCGTCTTGGAGTTCTACTGACTAATCAAAGACGTATGGTGTCATGGTGCCAAAATAGCCATAGTCTGATTTGTGCAATCAAATGAGAGAAGTGTTTGAACAAAGACACGCTGCCAATAACCAGCTGACCATGTGCACGTAAGGCATTGAAACAAAATGTTGCAAAAAATTTTCGTGACCAAATCGTTGCTCTTCTCATCAGATCTAGCATTGTGATACATATTTACACGTTCCTTTACAATTATTTCTTAAATGACCAAAATGTAATTTAAGGCCCTATTTTTTAGCAATAGTTGAAAGTTTTCAGGTCTGCTCTTACGTATCTAAGAGAATACTAAAATTGACTTACAACTGTGTCAAAAAAGTGAATATAAAATAACGAAAATGAAATAATTTATTTTTTTTCTTTATAAGTGTTTATTTTGTCATAATTTTTGTCGAAGGAAATATAACAATATGTGCTGAAAATATTACGTGATGTTGGTTCAACATTAAATTTGCAGTTATATTTTTCTATTTTTCACCAGTTTTTAAAATGTAAATCTTCACTCGAGAGAATGATCTATAAAGAATAAAATTTATAACCAACAAAACTTATAAATAAAAATTAAGAGTAACTTACGAGGCCTAAGTCACCACAAAATTTCACGTCGTAGTTGTGTTACGCAATAAACGTTCACACAATATACATGTATCTAAAAATTCAGCAGATGTTTCAAGTAGTATATCAATCATTGAAGATTATCGAAGTCATTTTGGGTGATGAATGCATATCAAGAAACAAACTACCTGATATGCAAAATTAATCTTAAGTAACTACTGTCGTCCGTACCCAGCTGATATAAAAGAGGCGCATAATATGATATCTCATCTTCCAAGTCCCAGCATCTTGGCAACATGAAAGTCTTCCTACTGGCGTTTTTGGTTGCAGCAGCAAGGGTGAGAGCACTGCAGAACATAATTCATTAAACTTAACTTAAATTTAAAACAATTCACCAACAAAATACAAACCTAAAGTGAACAGCTATTTTTAATTCGTTGAAATTTAAATTCTGATAATACATAGTATAAATAACGGAAAAATTAGGCGATTTTATGTTTTTATATTTTTTATTTACAATGTTATATAATGCACGTACAGAGAATATAGTAGTTTATGTCCCTTGAGTATGAAAGACAACAATGGGCTGAATTTACCGTTACATCAAACGCCAAACCACTTATATCCGGATACATAAAGTACGTTAGGCAAAGGACTGTGATCTAACAACCTCCAGCCATGCCTCCTCGCTACGTTAGCGAGATTTCTTAGCAAACTTAGTCACCGAGACACAAATCTTAGAGCAAAGTGTACCTACCGTATGTGCACTCTTCCTTGCAAAGTAAAGTTCTGTAAAGAAAAACTACCCCATTGTTACCAAGAGAATTTTAAGACTTTTGTGAAAATAATTATGAGGACAACAATGTATGTTTTGCCAATGTTCTCGCGACCAATGTAATTAGGATTTGCGGTAAACTTTGCTCTTCTTCCTTTATTCTATTTTCTTCCATCTCCTTTATCGGCATTTCTTCACGCTAGCCTGCAGCTTTGTTAGTTTCATTTGGTTTATTACCATAACAAACGCTGCAGCTATTCAGTTATTAGCTTAGTTGTTTCCTCTGTTTCAGCTGATAACGTGAATTATTACATTATTTTATTCTAGAATATAAATTTCCCATGGAGTTGCAATCATTGATTGTATATCAGACCTCCCTGGATTTCTAAGGCTGTATCTATTCGTCTACAGACCTACTTAATGAAGGACTGTTGTTGTGAGTTCAACACATAAATATTCAGGTATTTTACAATACACAGGTTTGTAATCCGGCTCCACGGTTTGTATAAAGTGTATTTCACTTGACTAAAGTTTGATTGGCTTTTTGCCAGTTTTGTTTATATAGTTATTTATTGAGGTACAGTTGTTTCTTTGCATCTATTGTTTGCAAAACCTTCAGTCAGAGTTATCAACTCCTTGTCTTTACTAATCGGGATTTTCGGCTTCATAGATATGTTCAATAGAGCAGTATTATATTTTAACACAGATACAAACAAAACTTTACAGTAGCATCTATCAATAGTACCTTCAAAATTAATCATCCGTAATGAACGTCAGGCCACTTAACGCAATCACCATTCAAATAATACACAGCAGTTAATATAGGCATTAGTAACTATTTCATATTCCCGCGTTTGACGCGAAGTAACAATGGAGCGATAAGGGCCAGAGTACCACAAATCACGTGTATCGTTTGGCCTCTATTCTCAGCGTGCTTAACTGGCTTGTATTGTTTTTATAGTAGTCTTGTTTTCCTATGGCATTTTAGATTGATTAAATTTTATTTGTGGTTAGTATGGAGTAAAGAGCTACGCGTGCTTCTAGTTTTGATTTACACACATCCAGGTGGCATTTGCTGAGTTACGGCAGTCTATAAATAAACCTTTATAGCCATTTGAAGGGCAAAAAAATCATGTTTCTAATAAGCATGCTGGATTTTTTCAATTATAGAAACTTATTTTTTAATATGTTTTCTTTTTATAGATAAACGTAACACGAATAAATTAAACGGTTCCGCGTCAAAAAATATTGGCGTTATATTCGTCAACCCGGTGCATATACCAGGTACATAGGTATATTTAGATGTAACGCGAGTGGCGTAATATCTTAAGTGAATACTCGATAATCGAATAAATGCTTGTAAGACGAATAAATACTTGCAAGTTAAGGCTCACTGGGAAAGTGAATGGTAACTAGTGAACCGTAGTTTTTATTTACATTAATATCCAAAACTTCTACATATTAGACTCTTATGTTCACTTGAATTACTTTATCTTATTCACTCGCCCGAATGGGTTCGAATTGGTTAGTTAATGCTCCGAATTGTTGATTGTATAAGGAATAGATGTATTATAGTTACTACAATATTAATTTTACTTTAAAATACAATATAAGTCTAAGAATAATGTACGATTTTCTTTATTCGTTAGGCTGCACCAGCCTCTGACGGAAATGAGCTTGCTCTTACACCTATAATCAAGTACATGCCCGTATTAGGTAAGTAATTTCAAATATGAAATGCGCTACATTAAGATCAATAAAATTACAGCAAATGATTATACTTATAAATGTGTATTTTTAAATGATAATGTTTGTGTCAGAACATTAAAACCAGTATCAAGTTTAATTTTTATCAATTTATTTATTTCAAAAATGTATATATTTGACATTAAAGTCAATAGATATTTTTTCCCCCGGAAATACGGCTGATAAATTTGTAGGAACAAATTGTATCCTTGTAATAGTTCTTAGCATGTTTCCGTCTACTTAAGAGCAAATAATTATTGCTAAAGTCCAGAAAATGGTTTTCTAGAATGATAGATAAATTTGTATGTTATTTAAACATTGACGTATTATAGTATACTAAAGTTATATTTGTGAAATTTATTTATTATTTACTGGGACTATCAAATAACCTCTGTGAATTTTTATCACTTAAATAACTATTTTAAAACTATTTATTCTTGTCAGATGACGCACCTGAGTACCCAGCCGTCTCCGAGCGGATTGTAAATGGCGTGCCTGCTTCAAGAGGACAGCTACCTTACCAAGCAGGACTGAACCTGGATGGACGTAGCTTCTGCGGTGGTTCACTCATCTCAAACGTCTGGATACTAACAGCTGCACACTGCACAGTCAAGTACGTGTCTCAGCTTCATGGTAACCTCATATTACACTGATTGTCACTAGCGAAGTTTAGTATCAATTACATGTTTGGACAACAAGTCATTAGTTGAAACATGTTAGTGTTAGTCGCTGTATTGACCAAACTGTCTAAACAAACCACCACAACATTAATACATTTATAAAAAACATCCAGTGTTTTCACATAAACAAGCAATTCAGCATAGTGTTTAGTGCGTAGTTGATAGCCACGATTAAGATAGACACTAAAGGATGCGTTATTTGTCGAAAAAATTCCTTGCATATAATTATTGACGAGTTAACTATAAATTTCTGGAGTCAATATTGGTAAATGAAAAATTACGTAACCAATTTCCTTAAATTTAATAAATTACTACTCAACAATAGTCAGTCCTGACTTAACCCATTCAAATGTAACTCTACTTAACTTTACACTATGTAGCTAAACCAAAGACCAACGTATTAGTTACAAAAATGCAATAAAGTGTATCAAAAATCAATATCTTTAACCACCATCGTTTCAAAAGATTCTACATCGTATCTTGTCCTGAAAGTTACACATTTCGTTAACTTAAAGTATTAAATGAAAATGTAGATAAGCTTTTCTGAAAAGTGACATCAACACTGTGTTATTATGGGAATTATAAACTATGTTATATTAGCACAACACAGGTGTAAGGAAAAACAAGATCTAAAAATAACATTGATTATAAACGTATTTTGTTGGATATAACTCCTAACATTTTCGTATAGATGTCTAACATTTTTAAATTTATGAACATGGTTATTTAAGATAATTTCGCAGTAAACGCACCCTTACATGGAAGTGGTAATGCGTAAATGTCCCCTCCAAGTCACATTACAGTACAATAGGAGGAATGAAAGTATTTCAGTAATACTGCTCCTATGTAAAGATAACACTTCTCTGTGTTTTGACATGTAAAATTTCCAGAAATAACCCTGAAGTTTCAAGATTTATAAAATATTGAAGACATTTTGTAAACTATAACTTAAACATTTTAGGGGAAGTTTTTATTGATGAAAAGTATTAAAAGGAATAAACATTAAACGCGTCAAATACATGCGGAAGTGTAATTGTTTCAAATATCATTACGTAAATTTTCATTTATTTTGAAAATTAGAATGAAACATCCATGGCTTTTAATACATTTACAACTAGAACTTCCATTAGCCACTTCGAATTTCTTAAACATTCAAAACTTGTGTAAATTGTTCATTTTGTTGTGGTTAGCTATTTTAAAGAGTATCTTACATACTGTTACATATAAATTTGGATAAATTTAACAGAAACTTATGGGCAAAATTTTTTTTTTATTTTTTGTGATTTGTTGCACAATTCAAGTCATTTTTAACTCTAAAATGAACCTGACATGTCCATTTTAGCATCTGTTCTGCAAAGTTTGTATACTTTAGTGCCACAAATCACAAAATATTACAAATTGTTACCCATAAATTGCTGTTAAATGTATCCAAACTTAAATGAAATGGAGTAAAAATATTATTAAGAGCAGCATATGTGAACTGTCCAGTTATATCCAAACAGTTCCATGATGTTTAAAATACTTGGTTCAGTTAAACGTTAAAAACATTCATAATTTTTAGTAAATTTACTACTCAAACACCGAACTTTATTCAGGAGATGTATAAGAATTTCTTAATTCACAACAGTTTTGAAATGTTTAATGTATTTCACTAATTATATTTTATCAGAAATATACAACATGAAAATAATCAACTTAATACTAAAAAAATTGGATGTGTGTATCTAAGTCAGATTCCTGCACCTTTAACATAGCATGATACACTAGATACGAACTTTTTTTTTACTTTTATGGCACATTCTTAAATATCATTGCTATTTTTATTGAAAGGACTAAGAAACTGGAGAAATGTACGTCATTCATTAAGTTCCACTCACAAAACACAAACGTTACAGTAACAATTGTGCCCCTGCCCTTTAAAATATAAATATAAACAAATTACACAAACGTAAAAGAGTGTGAAAGGTGTCTCTTGTTAGCTTAAAAATACCTCAAATTCTATTATATGTATTAAGGCTACATTTCACTTTATTTTATTTAGCAGCATTTCCAGGTAGTTGTCAGTTACCTACTGATGGTATATTTCATAATTATTAGAGACCTGAAAAATTCGCGTTTTCTTTTAGGCGCAAGCTACAATTCCAGCAACTATATGTCTGTATCACGTTTACAATTGGCCGTTGACTTGCTCTACACTTCTTGGAAGTAGCTGAGCCAATAATAAAACTGTAGCTGAATACAGGCCCATTTCACTGTGTCAGCGAGCAGCTAATAAACATCTGTTGTCTGCACGATCTCACACATATATTCTTGGAAGCTAGCCTACAGCTCAGTGAACCCGCTAATTTTTCCGGTCTCTAATAATTATGCATCTTAAAAGATTAGATTTCCTGAAAAGTGAAGAATATATTGCATTGTGTATTATTAACATAGCCAAGTAAATTTTACTTCATACGATCTATTATCACGCGCACGGCATATTCAACATGTTTCAGGTATACTTAAGAACTTGTAAGGACTAGCGTTTTAACGTACTCAAGTAGACAAACAAAACTAAATTATCTACAATATATGAAGAGTTCAGCTACAAACAAATTTAATTTAAATATTTTTCTCTTAACACTGTTAATTATTTTATAAACGGATTACTATATGTATTCCAGTGCGCCAGTGTTCACTCAGCAATCGTTAAATACTTCTTAAACTAATTTAATATGATTTTTAGAATAGGTAGCGTTAAGTTAGATTTAGTTAGCTAAGTTAACTACACAGACTAACATTTATGCTCCCGTTTTCAGCAAGTTTTGACTTTTAAGGCACTATATTATGAAAACTGTCACCGGTTGGTTGCACATCGTTATCGTCTCATACTCGTTAAATTAATTGTAATTTTCCGTAAATAAGATATTTTTCTGTTCCATAGTTTTCGTAACTGGGCACGTCAAAGTAGCGATTCCAAAGCATCAATAACCGGGTGCTGACCGGAATTTGTTGCTGAGTGTGCCCCTACACCCAGCATCAGGTGTAGAGTCCTATGTAAGTTGATATCACACTCATTACTTAAAAGTATACATGTTCTTGATATTTCAGTGTACAAGTGGTGACAGCGAATCTGGGAGCTCTGAACATACATGCGCAAGAGCAAGGTCGAATAGTGGTCGCAACCAGAAACATCATCAACCATGCCAACTACAATCCTAGCAACCTCAACCACGATGTGGCTCTTGTTCGCCTGCCGAACCCTGTCCCTCTCTCTAGTAAGTATCTACATGTAGTATTTACTGTA
>PNEQ01032503.1:0-47619 GCA_003012365.1 Medauroidea extradentata
GAGGTTTTTGTGCTGAGGGATCACGGAAGCGTAAAGCTAGCACCAGGGACCAAGGAACCCATCCTGGTATAGTACCCACCAATACTCACGAGCCCCGGAGCAACATCGCACCCCTGCGAGTGTGTATGTGGTTACTCCCTTCGGATACTAGAGCGTGGCAACGCTCCGACACCTCAAACAGGGAGATGCACGACCGTCGATGGATTTCTCCAACGCGGGAACACACCTTAACCACCTACTACGAGGTATAGCACGCTTGTCCCTCAGGTAAGTAGTCGAGGTGCCTCTACCTGAAGCTAACTGCAGAATGACGAAAACCACGACGAGGCTAGCTCGCCAACCCATCCCCCCACCTCCTTGTTGCCGATCAACTTCGTAAACAACATATACAGGATATGTGCCTAAACACAAATCTTAGCAAAAAAATTATACAAATTATAAATATGCCCATAACTAAACCAAACTAATACAAATATAAGTTTTAACTCCTCGGCGCCGAGTCTTAAATAAATTACAAAAAAAAAGATCAATAAACATACAAAATACAGGCCCAAAAAGAAAAGTGACAAAATTTTAACAAAAATGCATAAATTTGTTGAAAAAAGGTTACACTGAAAACATGTGACGAAAAAATCGTCACATGCAGATAGCTAATGCTGTCTGTCTGCGAAGTTTGCAGTATGAAAGTTAGATCGGAAATGAAAATTGCACAGTAATAATTTATTTTATTTTATCAATTTATTTAATAATGCCATCAAACGAAAGGGTTGCTGGAATAAAAGTGCTGTGTAAAACTCTGCCAAACGTTAAATTTAATAATATCAATGTAATTATATTGTTGTATTTAGCAAAAATATTAATAAGAAGGTAATTTAAAAAAAATATTTGTATCCAATATTTATAAAGAAAATTTCCTTAAAGAATGTTTATTTGTTTAAGTCGTTTTATTTTACCTTAACTAGAAGACTTTATTCGTAATTTAAACCGCGTGGTTAAAAGCGTCTAGGCAGGGATGTTAACGGAATCACTGAAGCAGTTGTCAGATAATAATTACTAGGTAGAGCCGCGATTTTATGGCGAAAATATTTTTGCAACATTTGGTTTCGATGCGTCATGTGCACACCTGCAGCTCTGCTACATCGTCTGTGGTTGGATGATTTTACTCTCACTTGCCTTGGCAAATTATAGACGTACAGACTCACAATAATCTTATTCTGATTGGTGCAGTCAAATGAGAAACGTGTCTGAACAAATACACGCTGCGAATAACCTTGAAACAGAACTGCCGATGTGCACGTGAGTCACTGAAACAAAGTGGGGCAAAAATCTTTTCGCGACAAAATCGTGGCCCTATTACTAGGCCTATAATAATCCACATATTAACCATTTATTAACCAGCAGCAATGTTGCAAGCCATTTCACAAACCAATAAACAATAGGGATGAAATAATACTCGAAATAATTGAAACTTTTTTTTATTCAAATGAAAAACTTTCTTAGTTTTATATAACTAGAATCATTCGCTGCCGATGAATTTACATCTAACAACGTAGATTTTAAACCTTTTTCACACTTAAGTATCTTTTAGTGTGCTTTCCTCTTTGTGTGATTGTGTATCCGCATGTTTTACACCTACTTCCCCCTTAAAAAAAATTTGAATCAGTCAACCGAATTTGTCAAACTCGTTATACACAAAGTATTTAGAAATTGCGTGTTATGTTAACAGAGTTCCACTACATCAAGTGATTATTTTCAAAATATCGCCTATGTGAATACTTAGGGCGCTATGTGATTTCACACGAGCCATCAGAACAAATGATGACTGATTTTAATTCGTGACAGTTCATTATGAAAGCGTCAGTCTACATTTCGTAGTACACAATTTGTATGACAGTGATTTTATGAGATAGCCCATTATAATCAGTAAAATAATTTTGGCCGTACTTCAGAAAGTGATTGGGGGGATTAAAATCTAAAATTTCATTTTGGAAGTACATTTAACAAATATTAATTTAGAAAGGGTTTACTACTGCAGGTATAAAATTAAGATTTTGTGGTTTTTTTTGTAAAAATATGTCGCTGACCGAAATAAAAGTTTACACGTTCCACAAAACCAAGATTTAATTTTAGAGATGATTGTCACATGTCTGTCATTTTTATGACAGCACAATGAGAAGTGAAAAATAAACATTTTAAAAAAATTTTTGTAAAAGGTTTAAGTGGTTTGAAAAAAAATTACTTTCGTCGTAATTTCGCAGTTCAAAATGCTTGTTCTTTATACAGAAAAGCTTTTTTTTAGGACGTTAATTTTTGAGATGTTGCGAAATAAATAAAAGGTTTCTTCATGTGAAACAATAAATCCACTAGAAATTATTTTACCACACTCCGAGTACTGTCAAAACAATTAAATATAAAGTACTTGTTTTATTATATTTAAAGTTATTTTTTGTGAGTATTAGGGATATAAATATTTCACTGCGTCCAATTATTTGACATATTGAAATCAAATTTTCTTAGTACTTTTTAATACGCTTCCGCTGCGAAAAACAAACGCACACAGCATAAACGAAAAACCAGTACAGTGTTTCAAATAGTAACGATGCGAATGTCAAGAATTTTCTTAGTCGTATTTATTTTATGCCCGTGGCTGTGTAAACGGTGAGCCAGTGATTACATTTACGGGATGTAGTAATTGAGTTATAATTTACGTCTTTCAAATACTAACCTACGTTGAAGCAATCAGTAAACAAGGGAAAAAATCTCGATTGAGGAGAAAGCTAGCGAGTGTAATCTACTGACGAACCATCAAGCTGTATTACTGATTTGACAATTAGCTACCTACTCTGATACAGGCGAAATCCAATTAAGCGTACGCGCGTTCTAATTTGTGTTTGATCAAAAGTCCTTTAACTGTTTTAGTAAGGTTCAATAAAATACATTTCCTAAAAAAGTAATATGATTACTAGCTTAACTACGGTGGCCATATATAATTTATCTCATGGTTTAGCTAGGCCATACTTGTACAGACTGAATGCGTTTGTATTTGAGTACTAGCTGTCCCAGCATGCGTTGCAATGCCAATAAAATATTTTGGTTATCAAGTCTGCCACTCCACCACGTTTTACAAGTTCTAACCCCCCTTCCCAAGGTTGTTATTTTGAAACATAGCAGTTTCAGTCTAACTTCCTTAGCTTTCCATTTATCTGTGGCAACACGGTGGCATATCGTTAGCCATGATCTAAAACCTCTCTGATAAAGGCGGAGTTACAACAAACCGTCATCCGTCCGTCGTTATTCCTTACATACGTAATGCTACCAATGTACAAACATAAAACTTCTGTGGGACGTAAAAAATTCCCCTCGACAGTTTACTTATTTTTACGGATTTATTTATTAGTCTATGACTGCTAATAAGTGCAACCAATATTATTCATCAAACATAAATTTTGTGAGCATAGTAATAACTAAAATAATTATTTTCGTTTTAATTTGAGTAATCATTATGTAAACAAAATATTTTATCTTCGTATTTTAATGTTTCCCGTATGCCAAAATTATCTCAGACATATTTAAAAGTCATGAATTTGCAGTACTAAGCAAGAAAAAATATTAAGTTAAACAAACTTCAAAGCCTTCTTATTAAAATGAAACCGTTAAAACGACCACCGCCATCTTTAGAAGGCTGTGATTTATTCCGTCGGCGGTCAAAAGTTAAATCTTGCCAAGCTTTCGTTGGACGGACGGATGGAAATACTGGAAGCTTCTTATTGGCTGATGGTCACGTGACTAACGACAAGACGGATAATAGTAACTCTGGCTTAATACATCACCACTGAAATACTGTGCAGTTATAAGTTGGTTGTTGATTCAAAAGTTTTATTGTACATTAGTTAATGTTCAAATAACGATTACGAAGAAGTTTTAATCTTATGCTATTTTGTTTTGGCATGAACCTCAGTGGGTTCAGGCACAAGAAGTCACTAAAGATTCATCGCAATCAGAAATGCGGTACAGGAGCGCATATGATACAAACACACAAACATATACAGGGTGTACCGTAAAACACTGGGGTGAATAGAAACACAACTTTAAAGCTACATTTTCTGTATTAATTCTGTTTTTACGTAGGCAAGTTAAAACAGTTTACAAACAGTGGTTTTATAGTAACTATAAATTTTCTAAGCAAAAGGTGCCAGCTAGCAATATATTTCTAAATTTGTTTCTGTTCACCCCAGTGTCTCTAATCACCCCGTCTTACGGTATCACCTATGGAGCTATAAGTCGTCAGGTGAATACAAACAGTAACACGAGTAATATAATGATACACTGAATGAAAATACGTGACACAGTCGTTAAAATGTAAAACTTCTCTGATTTTTTTTTTGGTAAAATTTCAGTAATATTCTCGAAGTACATGTCGCTATGTACTAATGTCTGTCAAAACAAACAAACTAAATGGCATTTCGAAACTAATAGGAACGTCACATTACGAAGTTGATGACACGTTTTCTTTGAACAGACGCTATACTCTGTTTCATATAAGTTTGGATAAATTTGACAGCAACTTATGGGCAATATTTTTTTTTTTTTTTTTTTTTTTCGTATTTTGTGATTTGTTGCACAATGCAACGCGATTTTTAGCTCTAAAATGAACCTGAAATGTCCATTTTAGCATTTGAACAGCAAAGTTTGTCTTGTGTAGTGACACAAATAACAAAATATTAGAAATTATTGCCCATAAGTCGCTGTCAGATTTATCCAAACTTATATGAAATAGAGTATATATTAACAAAGCAGAACACAGAATGTCAATGCACGCATAAACATCAGCGTAAATGCACCTGACGACGCACAGGTGATACCACGGAGGTCAGGAGATGGCTTGCTGTGACGTAGTTGAAGCCGGATTTTTGGGTGTTCCATCATGGCGCTGAGGCGTTTTGAGGTTTGGACACTTGTGTTTATGCACCTCTAAACAATAAAAACATCTCAAAGTAGTGCAAATTAGCGACGTAAGGAACAAAATTGATTAACAATAAAATAGCTTGTTCCAGGTACAACATTACGAACTTTTTCTAATTGCGATTGGCTAAGGAACAGGCGGTTGCCATATTTGAACACCCAACACGGTGGCTTCACTTAGCTCCCATGCGTTGCCATAGGCAGGGCCACCCCCTGGCAGGTGAAAAACACGGTATTTACTGTATCTAGCAGTGCGCCCGCGGCTTTGCTCGTGTTTGTTACTCGTATCAGATAATATTTGCTTTAATCGAAAAACATATTTGTACACCAGATAGATAGTTCAATCATCAATAGTAAGAATGACGAAACTGCTAGTTGAGTTAGCTCTACAGCAGGGTAAGTAGCTATAGCTGTTCACGTGAAAATCAGTCTTAAGTTTGTCCCTGCCACTAACAGCGACTTCACGTGGGCATTATTTATAGTCACAGCGAAGTTGACGTTCTGGGATAATTACAGACTGTTAAATGTAATAGGGTAATCGAATTAAATGCATAGTTTACGTGGTATGAAGACTGGTTTCCACCTAGCACAACCATTGAAGATGGTGCGTTCAATAACATACTTGTTTTTCGAAATCTTCACTTGAAGTAAAGTGCCATTAGGCAATTTTCGCGGGATATTGTTTCCCTGGCACATAAACGTTAACATAAACTAAAGGTTAGTGACATGATATATGTGAACTGATTCTGTCGAGAAACTTCAGTAGATATTGGACTGCATAATCTATTATCACCCCTTTTGAACTTCATCCAAATTGCACTAAGTTCATCTGCCTTGCGGTTTTTGTGTGTCAGAATTGCACATTTGCATAGTACGAAAAATCTTAATTTCACATCTTACATATTTGTACAAGTATCCAAGTGAAGTGAAAATCACGACGATAGCCCGTTGAGACAAAGCAAAATCTATCATACACTATAAATCACATATCACGCCTGTACAGTACTGAGAGTTCAAATTTTGAAAAATCTTAAAAATATTTTTGCGGCCATTTATCTAATCGTCACCCTGAAGCAAAAATATACCGAAAGTATACCGAATATCTGAACGGGTTCTATATATATATATATAAACATTCCAGGTCTTTTCACCTCTTAAGAGACCGAATTTCGAAAAATCTTTGAATCACGTTTTAAACTTTTATACTGGTGTCTATTGGAATTGAAAAACACAGTAACCCGCTGTGTTCAAGAATCATCGACGATTAATTAAGATCACATGTAATCACATTACACCCCTTTTCACCTCCTTAGATGGGGAATTTTGAAAATTTCTGAAATTACTTTTCAGGTATTTGAGTAAGCATCAATCTTAAACAAAAAACACGTCGTAATATAAAATATCAATGTGCTCGGTATAGCCTATGTCGACTGCGAATCGAAAACACATTTTATTTTTTCGGAAAATATTTATAATGATATTTTGGATATTTACATAAGCATCAGTATTAAGCAAAGAGTACTTCGATATCTCGTTTCTTTCGGTAGGTATGGAGGAATAATCGAAAACATATTTCACGAATTTTCACCATCTTAATTATTAAATTTCGGAACTTCTGAAGTCCTGTGGTATATTTTTGTATACGTATCTAATCGAAGTAAAAGTCATGACGACATCCCTATGGGTTTGAGCTGTACAGACGATAAATAAAAAAAACTTTTCTCTTCTTTGTACTCTTCGGGAGTCAAATTTCGAAAAATTGAAAAACCACTATTTTGAAGTAAATAGAAAATCTATGTCCTGAATAGTTCAATAGATATAGCAATTGTTGGCAAATATTATTTAAAATTATTTTTTTTCTTATGTAAGGGATGCCAAACAATTCTGTACCCCAAGTCCCCAGAAACTTTGCTGCAGGCCTGTATTAGTCAAACATCATTAAGGGATCGGTCAAAATGTATAAGGTGATCAGACATTAATGATTTAAAATTTTAAAAATGTTATGAGAGTGCTGTCATCTCGAGAAGGACACGAAGGTTGTTGAGAAGGGGCAGGATATGACATAAGATAGACAGCACACAATAGAGCGACTGTCTTCAAGTATGATGTATGGTATACTCGAAAGGCCAACGATACTACCTTATATGAGCTGAGTGAGAATATGACTGATAATGCGTCAGAGAAGTGATCAATCTCACTTGGAAGTATGGATAGCAAGCTGGTCATTGGAAACGCCTACATTTCTTCTCGTCCAACATGTCGTCCACCAATCCAGCTCTGTGTGAACAAGCGTCTACATTAGAGAAATAGAACGATTGAACAATGGCATCAGTATCCTGGCCCGCAGCAAGGTTTTTGGGAACACGAAGCTGAGAATTGTTTGGTGTCTCAAGTGTCTGAATAAAATTTTTAAGAAATATTATTTTCGGACTGTTTTTTAATTACTATATATGTAATTAATGCACATTTTCATAAACAAAATCGTAAAGTATGTTACAAATCCTTTCAGCAACATAAATATAGTAACACTGTTAATACCGACGTATATTACAGATGGAAGATAAATAATCTAGTTTATTCGCAGAGTTTAGGGCAAGAAGCAGCGGCCCAATTCAGGTTGGGACTCGAGGCATTCTGCCACGTTGCCCCTCCCCCTTCCTTACTGTGGCCTTAGCATACGCACGTGTCTTATGTAACAATAATTATCCTCTTGTTGTAACTGTCTAGGACCTATCGTTAACGTTCAGAAGGCACTTAAGGCCATACTCTTTAGTTTCTACAATTTTCGAGATAATAATGTTATTAAACATAAAACGAGAGCAGATATCAAAAATCTGTTCGGCAGTTTTGTTTAGAATTGTTTTCGCCAAGAAAATCATTTTATCCAAAACAAAAAATTATACGGTTTCGACCAAAAAGTCAATTGACCAGAATTTCGTTAATCACATAATTAGTTAAAACAATAGAATAAGCTGACTTAAAAAAAATCAGCGAACGAGCAGAAGATGATTTCATACAAAACTGCCACACACATTTTTCATATCTGCTCTCGTTTAGGCGTTAAAAACTTATATAGCTAAAAATGTAGAAAATAAATAGCATGGTCTTAAGAGTGCGTGGTAGATAAATAAACGCTGCAAACATCAATTGATTTCTACGCTTTTTTCGAAGCCAATATGGATAAAATACTCAATGACAATCCTAGATAATAATATTTGCCAACTTCATGAGTAAATATTTATCCAGAATTACTCTTTCATTTCGCGTGAACTCAGTTAAATGCACGAGGTTCCTGCGTCGGAGATTGTGCTTCAGAAGTTCGTAACACTGGAAACAATTCTGAATAAAACTTTGGCTAAAACTATTGTCTAGGATTGCTACTGTTTACTTTTCGCAAATTGGCTTCAAGAAACCTACAGTTATAGATGAATGCTTTTAGTCTAGAAGTGCGGGTGCGGTAAGGACGACGTAGCATGGCTATCACGCATCTACCTAGCCTCTAGGTGCAAGTCAGTGAACTAGTGTACAGTCTTCTCGGCGACAACTAGCCTGTATGAGACTTCCAGTGGTGACCCTACCATTTTATGCAGGATTATTTAAGATATAGGTGTATCGTACGACTCTATATCTTTCAAAAGATTCTGTGCCACGATTTTCATACCTTGAAAGGATAACAAAAACTTCTTATTTTCACTATTTTTGCCCGATAAGGAATATGATTTTATGAGTAGTAGCACAGCCGTCTTTAGTAGAAGGCCGCGGCCTTAGATCTGGCAACCCTGCCAGGAAGGGTCATTTTAACACTTATTTTAGCAATGGCTTTGCATGATTCGTTATTGTGCCGAACATATATGCGAATCAGGGAAAGCCACAGTCGTTGGTGAGACAAAACAAGTGTTAAAATGACCCTTCCTGGCAGGGTTGCCAGATATAAGGTCGTGGCCTTCTACTAAAGACGGCTATAGTAGTAGTCAGTAAACGTGAAATGGTTGTGGAGAAGTTTAAAGTTCTTTAAATGGTATTCCTAAGCAGACGTCATTCGTGTGCGATGAGCACTTTTCAAATAATCTGGTAACGGTCGAAATTTTGCACACCGACAGGCAGCCTGGGCAGACGGCCACCTTAAGGTTCTTATCTAGGTAGGCTGCGTTGCGAATGTGAGGCACAAAACCGATGTAGCGTTAAGAGCGACGTCAGTCGGCGTATGTAATGTATTATCGCCTCTACACGCAAACCCAGCAACTGGCGCGCAGAGCTTTACTGTTATTCATTTTCCTATGGGACTTTAAGCAGTGACCGTATTATTTTATTTGCGATACTTGTGGTTCAATCTCTAGCGCATATTTTTATTATTGTGATTTTCGAACCCAGTTGGAATTTTCCTAGATACGGTACTTTAAAAAAGCTGTTTGTAGCCATTTTAATAGTCTTGAAAATCCTGTTTCCAATAAGCGATGCTAATTTTTAAACTGATAGAAGCATTGTTTGAAATGTGTTTTCTTTTCATAGATGTACAAACGTAATGCGCGTTGAGAAGTTTCTTCCCAATATGATTTCTTGTAACTCGCTGCAATGCATTTCAAACGCAGGTAGATAGGAACCTTAAGGGGCCTGTCTTCCTAGGCTGTTTGTGTGTGTGAGGCAGGTGCGGTAAAACTGCTACTAACCGACGCATGTAACGTATCATCTCCTCTCCGTGCAAGATACTCAGATGGCGTGCAGTGCTTAACTATTATCCTTTTATCTATGGAACTTTAAGCGGTGACCACAATATTTTATTTATGGAGAGCGTAGTTCAGAGTCTAACGCTTGTTCCTATAGCTATGTTTTTTCGAATCCGATTGTTAATTTTCCAGTTACGGCGTCTGAAAATTCCATTTTTGGCCGTTTTGAGGGGCCAGAAAATAATGTTTCGAATAAACGTGCCAAAATTTTAAAACTATAGCGACATATTTTGAAGTATGTGTTCTTTTCGTAGATATACAGATGTAACGTGCGTTAAATAGTTTCGTGAAAAATAGAATAGTCGTAACTCGGTGCTACGCATATTAAGGGCAGGTGATTTATCGCTATCCCTGTAAATGTATCCGTTAATTCTCGATAACATTTATTTTAGTGTAGATATTTAGCAACATTTGAGACATTACAAGGCATTGATAAAAACGTATTTAATTTTCTGAAATAGTTGCAACCTTAATACCTTCATCATTTTGTACCGGGAAACAACTGACATCAAAAAAGTCCTTTATTTATGGGAGCGACTACAGTTTTCGTCAAAGTAACAGAAACTACGCTGTATGGACTCCAAAAAAAGTCAGATAAACTATAAACTGTGCCGTGTTTAAACGAAAAACTTGAAACAACCTAATCACTGATTTCTGAGAAAAACCACAAATCCAAGCTGAGAAGGACAAATCCTCTTTAAGGGGTAGTGTTCTGTATTTTTTAGTATTTGAACCATAACATTTGTTTAAGTTATATAAAAAAATTTCTTTGACAAGATATTGGATACACTCCTGATAATACATAAATAATAATAACATATTTATTTAATTTGTCGTACAAATTCATCGCAAAGGAATTAAAAGTTAACTTTCAAGAATGATTACAAGTCCAATATAAGCTGAACATGTAACACTATTATGATCTTCAAAATTTATCACATATATCTTCTATGCCTCGACATTGCCGCATTTACCAAGAAAATTAAAAAAAAAAAAGAAGTTATTGCAGAAAATCTATAAATAAATTGTAGTATCTAGCTCTCCTCCTTAAGGGTGACCACGTAGAAAAAATTCACATTTTAATATTTGCACAGTCTAGTGTTCGTTTTATAAACGTTACTTCTGACTACATTGCCCCCTTGTAATAATATTTTAGCTCTCATAGACAGAAATTGCAAGTTACGGGAACATAGGAGTTACAACAACTAAGTGACTTATTCAAATGAAATTATTTGCACCGTAACTAGATCTTATGGATGGGCCATGTGCTAAAGGATTTAAAAACGCACAAAGAAATTCCTTTGTACTTTTTTTAAAAAAAAATTGTAATACGACGGAAATTTACGTCATTTATATAAATTTTTAAAATAAGACAAAAGGACTTTGTTGTGTGTTTGTAAATATTTTATCGTATTGCTCGTAGTACCTAATTTCATTCGGACAAGTCTCTTAATTTTTGTTATTCCTGTGTTCCTGTAAATTGCAAATTCTGACGTCTACAAAACGAACTCTATGACGCGCAAATACAAAATTATTAATTTTGACCACGAGAACACCCTTAAGACACGTCCACGACTGGCGCATAGATGGCGTTGCAGCGTATCACGCGAATTATTTTTCACGCGAAACCACTTAACTTATTCATATTGTGTTTATCTACGAAAATAACGCACACTTGAAACTGTGCTTCTATGTTTTCAAAAATTGAGCACGCTCGTTGGAAACATGATTTACGGGCATATCTAAATGGCTGAATTTTTTTTTTTTTTTTTTTTTGATTGCTGTAACTTCGCAAAAATTACCTGAATTCGTTAAGTGCAAAGCGAGAGGCATGCGTTTGTCTTTACTTCTTACTGTTAAAGAAAAATAAATTATGGTCACCGCTTAAAGTCCCGTAGGATAAAGATAACAACGGAAACCTTGCACGCCAGTTTGACGCGCTGCGAATAGAGGCGATATGCTTCTCGTCAAGCGTGGGACACTGGCTCTTATCGCTACGCTGTTCCCACGCGTCAAAGGTGGAAATTCGACACCGGCGAAGACTCCTCTTAAGGGTGTTCAAGTGCGATAATATCATAATTTTATAATTTTATGAAATAGTGTTAGTTTTGTAGACGATTCTTGTTAGTGCAGTTCCCTCTTAAGAAACAATTTTAGCTGGCGTAGTTTTCTCATATCGGTGCGTCAAAGTCAAAATGTGCATATTCTGCTGCCATGCAAATAGCGAAAACCAATTGACATACGTACGTGAAATAATTCACGGAAAATAACATACTATGGGCTACGAAATAAGACATTTGAAAAAATCCCGCGAACTGTTTTTCTATTTATAAAAAATTGCCGAATTCGCATCATTTATCAGTATTTTTGCGATTTTTTTTTAATTCAAAATATTACGTTGTGGGTTTTTAAAATATTATATTGCCTAGCTCATGGGCTGTAAGTTCACAGTTGATTATTTTGTTTAAGTAGGTCATTTGGCTTTCACTATTTTCATGGCAGCGTAACAAGCAATTTTTGACTTTGACGCTCCGCTATGAGAAAACTATGAGAGCTAAAGTTGTTTCGTAAGAGTAAAATGTACTCACAAGTATCGTCTCCAAAACTAACAACATTTCATAAAAATATAAAATTATAATTTTATCGCACTTGAACACCCTTAAGACGGCTGCCTGGTGACGGGTGTGTTTGTGTGTGTGTGAGCGGAAATCGATGTGGCGCTACGAGTGACGCCGGCCGGCACATGTATTGTGATATCGCCTCTATGCTCAGAGTTGTAAACGCGCGCGAAGTGTTCCCGCTGTAACGTTTTTACTGTGGGACTTAAAGTGATGACCCTATCATTGTATTGAACGTGTCACTGTAGCAAAGTCCAATGCACTTGTAAACCTCAATTCCAAACAAATCCGCTACATATATCTTGAGAAACAACCACGTGAAAGAGACTATTTTATCTGAGTTTGAGGGCTTTGAAATAATGCTTCCAGTGTGGGTGGTGTCATGAAAGTCACATTCACTAGTAGTCTGAAGCGTGTTTTCTTTTCGTAGGTAAGCCTTGTGGACGCACATTTACTGGTCTCTGAGAAAAAACATAACTCCGAACACGCTGCACGCAATTCGAGCGCCAGCCAGGCGGTCTCCTTAATCAAATGTTTGAAGTACCTGACACCACAAAAGTAGGACGCAAGTACAGAGTGGCCACCCCTGTTTTTGACAAAAGTGTGGTAACAGGGGAGTCATTTAGGGGAGGGGGACAAATGCCCCCCCCCTGGATTAAAAATTTTAAGTGTATAACATTTATTTGTTGTATTCTGTCATTTAAATAATGCTAACTTAAGCACATAAAACTGAAGTTTTTTTATTATAGTTTCTAATTCATGCATGCTTAATTAATAAAAAAGATACAACAAGGGGTCTGTTGCGGAAAAAAAATCTTGCCCTCCCCCCCTCCCCTAGAAAAACCTGAAATGACGCCTCTGTGTGGCAAATGTTTGTCAGTGTTTGCTATGAATTTGAATAGCCTGACTTGATAAAGCGACATGCATAGTATTGTTCTTCCAACTAATTAATTTTTCCATATTCTGATAAAATCCTCTTTCAAAATTCGAACTTCAAAAGTTAATTCGCCGTTATATTATGCTTACATGCAACGTGTATGTAGACATACATGTATTTTTGGAGGCTGCATACACAATGTGAAGACCATTGTAAGGTCACATAGCTTACTAGTGCAGTTTCCAATAGTGTGGACCATAAAAAACAATTCCTGCTCACAAATACACTAGACTCTGAAATATTGCTTCACATCCATCGGATCTCCCAGCTTATCACGTCCTGACGCGGCACTTTGTCAACCCGGTTTATTTATTTGATTTTTTTACGACTTTGTTTCATCGTGGACGTGACGCAGCTTCGGTGGACAACGAAAGGGCGTTTCCAATCGTGTAATTGCTTGCCTCGTGTACATAGAACGGACGGGCATTCGGGTAACATTGAGTTTTTTTTTAATGTTCCGTGACCCATTTTGTTTGCAGACGTGGCCACTGGGGAGAGCCGAGAGAGAAGCCTTTTTACTTGTGGTTGTGTACTCACGGTTGGTAATGTCGTATGACAGAGGTTGGTAGATGTGGCTGTTACTCGTAGATGACAAACTTACCTGGAAAAAAGATATAAACAATGTTTCTTTACTCTCTAGGCATTTTTAGTCTGTTATATATACTCAAAATATAAAAATTCGACTTAAAATACATCGAACTGAAGGAAATTATTAGTAGGCAAGGTATGTAGAAAGTAGGCTTACTATTCCCAGAATAGAACATGTGTAATTTGCCCATAGAGTCTGTGGTATTTGCTGAAAATAATTTTGCAGTGGTTTGGTTTAGTGTCTAAAGGTGGATTCACAATGCCCCGAAGAGGTCGACACAACAGCCCCGACACAACAGGTTTGTAAGCAAGACAGCCAGGTCGATTCTGGTAGCGTTCAAAATGTTCCGACATGCCGACATGCGGCTCGTCGTGACATGGCTGTCCGCAGTACCAAAACATAGAAGCCAGCACATTTTATTGAAGGCATTATTTCAATCAGCTGTTTCATTTAAGCACGAATAAAATTGTAAAAGGCCTCTTGTGAAATAATAGGCAACACAAACATAAAGCATAATGTTCTTCGCTGAAATGAAAACACTTTTAGAAAAAAACGGTAATTTATTATTTAGTAGAAGACAACCTAGTTGCTTTGTTTATAAACTAGCAATGAGTATCTGGCACGTAAATTAACTCAAGTCAAGTTACATTTGATGAAGTTTATCTGTTTTCAAAGTGTTATTGTAAACAAAATGTTTTTTATAGAAGTGAAATACAGGAAGTATTTTTAGTTTCCAAGTAAATTTCGATTTGTATTGTTGGGTTTCCTTTCTCTGCAGCGCCCGACACTGCGAAAATTAGAAATATAATCTACTGTCGTCGGGCTGTCGGGGCAGTAATTTTGTCGGTCTGAAGCTTGCTTTTTATTGGCTGCTGCTCAGATTTTACTGAGTCGGAGCTGTTGTGTCGGGCTAGTCGGGTCGTTGTGAATCCTCATTTACTTGGAGATCTGTTCAGTGATTGGATGTTATCAACTATCAGAACCACGGTGTTATACCACAAACCACAGACGTGGGGTGTCTAAGTAACGTTGATCTGATTGGCGCTGCATAATGAGCAACACCCCTACACTCATACATTCCGCCAATAAACATGAAGCAGAGTGGCATATTTGCACACAAGGCACTGAATCAACTTGATACAAATTTCTTTTCACTACTGACTTTACCAAAACAAATAAAATACAATTATTTACTATTACCAATATGCATGGTAAAAACTATATATTTTCATGTATTTACATACTAAAAAAATTGCTCTAATACATAACATAGACACAGTGCTATTTATAGCAGAGATTCATTATGACGACCTGTTTTAGTAAAACTCTTAATGAGTATGCAACACAATCTTTTTTTTTGCGTAGTCCGATGTGGAAATTTGTCATATTTAGAAACAGCTGCAACAAAAATAAAAGTTATTAAATATCTGTAAAGTCAATTATTTTCGCAAAAATAATTTTGTAACACTGTCTATAGATACTATACTATTACGCCATTGCAAATTTATGTTATGTTTCGTATTTAGAGTTTTGTTTTTATTAAGAGGACATTTTTATTTTCCTTTATTTGCTGTTTATTAATTCCTTACGGATCTTTCATGTTCTGTAGTTTTGGTTTATGGGTGTGTTGACTACAGCCAAACTAGGCTTGTTTTCTCATTTTTTCGTTTTTTTTTGTTTGTGTTTATTTGGTCTCAGTCTAAGGTTTCTGGGACGACATAATATTGCAATGGCGTATGCCCACAATAGTACAGTTCGTTATACTGTCCCATTGCAAGAAACATTCAAAGACACTGTGTATACTGTAGTTTCGACAATTTGTCCATTTGCTGCTACTCAAAGATACGGAGTATGCACTGAAAGAAAAGTATTGTTATGGGTACAATACTTTTGTTAAAATAAGGACAATGGTTTAGTGTGGTTGTGTGCACTTATTCTATTGTACCTACAACAATTTATTTCTGTGGCGGTAACAATATGTTGTGTAGACGGAGCAAAAAAGCAATGTGTTAGAAACATATTGTTGTAGTAACATAACAAATAATACCGATAACAAAACTGGACTACTGTCACTGCCTTAACATAAACAGGTTGTTGCTAAATTCTATGTCAATATTTTGGGGAAACAGTAATCACGTTTAGAGGAGCAAAAAATATATTTTGTGGATGTACGTCAGAAAACGCATCGTTTCTGCGCTACAGTTATGGTTGATAGCGCGCGGGCAGGACCATGCTGCTGTGGAGCGCCTTAGCAGCTGTAGGCAGGTCCATACCAGATGAGTTGGAGGCACACATTTCCCACTCTAGGATAAAACGTCGCGAGTGCATCATTACAGGAAAAGGTTCAAAATGGATTATTCCAATGCTGAGTTAACTTATACATATTTCGTTTGTGGGTTGGCAAATAGTATTGGCAGCGCCGCACAGCGTTTTTGTCGTGTACGCTTCCCACAACGACGGTGTCCAGTAAGACGTACATTTTATGCAATTCGTCGCGTTCTTGGAGAACATGGAACCTTCAAACCAGTCAATCGTGACGGAGGACCGCCGAGAAGGACAAGGACGCCGGCGTTGGAAGAGGCACTCCTGTTAAAATGTGAATGAGAACCCCAATATCAGCGCATGGAGAGTAGATACTACCGTATGCTGTCTTGGAGAGTGCTTCATGAAAACATGTTGATTCTATATCATATCCAGTGTGTTAATGTCCTGACAGCTGCGGAAATTCCCGTTCGTCGTACCTTTTGCCTTTGGTTTGGCGGACAATGCTTTACCCTGCCTTCTGTGAAACGGTCTTGTTTAATGATGAAGCAACATTTAAACTGGACAAGATAATTAATTATCATAATAAACACATACAGGCCCAGGAATATACGCGAAATATGGTGCAAACCACTAACAGCAGTTCTCTGTCAATGTTTGGGCTTGCATCGTGAGTGACTGATACTGAACCTTATTTTCTGCCACAAAGATTCAATGGTGAGGCATAACGAAGCATTGTTAACAAACGTCAAGCCTGTTTTGTTGGAAGATGTCCCATTACACATACGACAGAACATGTACTTCTTGCATGGAGGAACTCCTACGCACTTCTCTGTCTGCGCACGACGGTACATAAATACAATGTTTGGTGATTGTTGGATAGGTAGAGGTGGCCCTGTTCCACGGCCACCCAGGAGCCCTGATTTGAATCCACTAGACGTTTATTTTTAGGGGCATTTGAAGGCACATGAGTATGCAACTACTGTAGATTACGAGCAAACTTTTCGTATTCGTATTGTGGCGAAGTGCAACATAGTCAGAAATTCCCCAGGGATTCATCAACGTATCCAGCAGTCGATGCTAAGGCGGGACGAGTCATGTGTTTGTGGTGATGGAGGGAATTTTGAACATTACTTTAAAGTCATAAGTGCCGACGATATTGTTTTACAAGTTCTTAACGATTGTCACAGTTGTTCCAACTATTTGTGAGTTAGTGGCGTAGTGTGTGACATAGTAACCTGTGACGGACTGCTGTAATGACAACCCGTAGCAACATGATCCTGCCCGCACGGCATTAACCATATGTCATGAAATGCTTTCTGTAGCACAGAAATGGTGCAATTTCAGACCAATGTGTTCCTGTACATGTGAGGATTGTTTCCCCAGAACACTGGCATGGAATTTTGCAACAGTCTGTATAACAGTTCGTTTCTTTTAGTGCAGTTGTTTCTAAAATGCCGGTAATTTAATTTGCAGAATTTCTTTCTCTCATCTATTAAAAATGTCATCGAGGGCAGCAGAGAAAATTGTCGGCGAGATGCATGCGTAAACGGATCACAGCCTCTGGATTCAGTTTCCTCTCACTAACTTAGCAGAGTGCGCACTCCAGCATCGGGACTCTTGTTTCCTCTCTCGTCCTCAGTGGTGGAGGAACTCATGGAAGAGCCAGGAGAGAGGGCAAGCGAAGTTCCAGGACGACTCAGATACAGCTGCTGATCTAATCACGGCGACTGCTCGTCACCTCGTTCTTCACGTCGTCAGACCTCTCCCGTCCACCTCCTTCCCTCCCACTGCTACGACCCGGGGAGATTCCACTTACGGTCCAATTACACCGGATCTGCAGGGCGCTAAGAAGTATCTTGACGACACACAGCCGTGGAGGTTCGCGGAACTAGACCACTCCACTCTCGCCCCCAGATGCTATCTCGGCTGTGCCTTCACTTGTATGTGTTACCCCCTCAACTCTCACCACAACACTTTCACCAACCCCCTCTCATAAAGTTTCCACTATACACCTGATGTACAAATTCTTTGTTTCAAAGCCGTAATATTTTTATAGAGTGTAAATGTTTGTTTGAAGAACCAGTTTAAATATGTGTACTTTAACATTTCTGCCGTAACAAACATGTTAAAGAACATGTTCATTAAATTGGTTCTTCAATTAATAATTTTTTTGTTTGTGCTCTATGACAAATGTTACGGCTTTAAAATAAATAATTTGTACATCAGGTGTATTAGTGGAATGAGTGAGTGATAATCACCATCTTGAATTTTTGTGTTTTGTGTCTTAACTTTTCTTCTGGTTAAATTCATGGAACTTTAACTTAATTGCAGAATAAAATTCATGTTGATAGAAATTTAGACAACATAAATCTTTATTTCTTGTTACTGTTGCTAAAGATCGAATTGCAGTTAAGAAACCAACAAGAATTCGATCTTTAACAACAGTAACGAAAAAAATATATTCACGGTGTCTAAGATTCTATCAGCATGTATTATATTCCGCAATCAGGTTAAAGTTCCAAATATTTACCCAGAAGAAAAGTTATGACACAAAATACAAATGTTCAAAATGATAAATATCACTCACTCTTAAGGCAATATCAGGTTGTTTAAAATTGTTTCTATAGTACCATATCAAAAACAACTTATAATCGATATCGAAGAATCGCTACAATATTTTGAGGCTAATACACAATTTTTTGCTCTCTAATTATCTCGTAGCAAACTGTACCCTCCACCACTAAATGATTTTGTTTTAATTTTTGCACTAAAATTATCAGAAATTCTTTCAAACAAATCGCGGACAACTTTGTAGTGTTTCCAAAAAGCCAATATACGTTTGTGCAACGTATGACACGAGTTTGACTCTAACAGGTTTTTACACTTTAATGCAATTCAATTTCATTTACTACACACAATCAGAATAAGGTTTTCGTAACACCACAATTAAAAGTCAATGATTTTTGGTGAAAATAATTTTGTATCAACTTGTTCCTATGACTTGTTTGTACGTATGCAGTTATGGTCAATGACTGAATGTTTTCGGCTTTCTACCCACAAATTACAGACACGAGGAGTCTCAGTTACCTTTATTCTGATTGGCACAGAGGGTCTCTGCACAAAGACATACTGCCAATAATTACAAAACAGAGCTGCAGATTTTTCCCGCAAGGCTTTGAAACACGTTAATGCTAAATTATTTTCACAAAAACTCAGTGGCCCTATCTATACGTCTGTGATATTCTAGTATAACTTCAAGACCAACAAATGTTCAAACAACAAATCACTGACAATGAAGCAGATCTGCAGATGTACGCATAAGTTGTTAAGGGCTTGGACTTCACGTTTGACGATAATTATTTCTTGTAACATAAACGGAGGCGACATCGCAAAATCGCTTTGAAACTTTGTTATAGCTGGTATTAACTACATACTCTGAATTTTTCGAGACAAATGACAGCATGATGGTGGATAATTACTTCGTTAACGAAATTTCCCTTTAATTGATAAATTGGCTAAAATATGTACGACGTTTGTCTTGAAAAATTATAATACATAATAAAACCAATTTGAAAGAACGTTACGGAGCAGTTAAATTTTATCTTCTCTCGTCTGTGTTTAAAAAATAATTCTCTCGAAAGCCGAGAAACTTGGGCCTTTGCCCTTAAAAAGGAAATGGTGTAAAATATTTCCTTACGCTGTAAAATTTTTCTTAAAATATTAAGGAAGTAATTAACCTAAACGCAGTATGGGGCAGTTACCATAATTCCGCCTTGTAAATATGCAAACTTATATAATTGTTACAATACAAGTCTGGTAACTTTAGTATACATTTGACTGTTTTATAAAAAAAAGTATGAGTGCTGCCACGAATGTCTGGGAAACAATTATACCATACCTATACCTACTTTCTTAGCGCTCCTATAAGCACGTGTGGCAAATTTACAAACAATTTTATAATGACTATTAATGTAGCGTGTCCTGCACGGTACTGATAAACATATTCCTAATAACGTTGTCTATTAAAAACACTTTGATTTATGCTTCTACTTTTTTGAAAATGCAGCATGCCAGTAAATAAAATTTGTTTTAGGGGCCCTGGAAATCGCTACTCACGACCCACTTTAACTGATGTACCTAGACAAATATCAACTTAATGCATAAAACAGGCTTAACGCTGTTCCATCAATAAATGAATTAGATGGTGTCTTCTTATAGTCCCATGTAAAAAAAAACTTTACACGCTTTAATAAAGTTCTCTGTGCCCACCAGCCTCGATCGATTGACGAATCTCATTTATTAATTTTAACGGATAAATAAGCGAAACTCTAGGACGACACTTAAGTGTGTTCAAGCACGAATGGTATTAAAATTTTATTTTTACGAAATAGTATTAGTTTTGTATACGACTCTTATTAGTAGAGTTTTTCTTTACGAAACAATTTTAGCTCTCATAGTTTCCTTATGATGGTACGTCAATGTCAAAACTTGCACGTTACGCTGCAGTTGCAAATAATGAAAACCAGGTGATTTACTTAGAACAAAATAATTCACAGAGAAATAACATGTCATGGGCTACGTAACATATTATCAGAAAACTCAGTGATAAATTTTTGCGTTTAAAAAATTGCTTAAACTGGCAATTTTTTCCTTGTATTTTTGGCATTTTTTAAATATTACAAATAATACGTTGTCGGCTTACAAAAGTTAGGCTCGGTAGTCCATTGCGTGTTATTTCGCTGTGAATTATTTCAATTAATACGTTATTAGATTTTTCCACTAATGCATGGTAGTGTAACACACAAATTTTTACTTTGACACCTCGTTTTGACAAAAACTATGCCAGCCAAAATTGTTTCCTGAGAGGGAACTGTACTCAAATGTTTCGTCTACAAAATCAACACTATTTGATAAATATATATAAAATGATGATTTTATATTACTTGAACATTGTTAAGGGGGCCGCCTATGTGGACAAACTTTGTGCGTTCGAGTCCGAGAAGAGCGAAGATCTAAGAGCGACACAGTACACACGCTATGACTTACTCTAGCCTCTAGGCGCAAGTCAGTCATCTCGTCGATTGTGGCGAACCTTATACTTTCATGACGTAATATTTGAGACAAATGTTTGTTGTAGCCGTCTACAACTTTATAAATATTCAGAACAAAAACTGGAGGTTCTAATTCCATATCGAACCAAGTACGTTATCTTAAGATTCCACTCTACCCCTGATGTACAAATGCCCCATAATATTTGTTTTAGAGCATATATCGAAAATTTTTGTTTGAAGAAGCATTTCAGTGCATGTATTTTTTAACATTTCTGCCATAAATTTGCATTACTTTGTAAATGTTAATTTGTAAACAGTGATAGAGAAAAATAGTGTCCATTTTTTCTATCTACTTTTACAAGTTGCATTTAACGTATAAAACAAATTTAGTGCAAACATGTTAAATGACACATGCATTAAACTGGTTCTCCAAAGAAACTTTTTATTTATACTCCAAAACAAACATTATAGTTTAAAACAAATCATTTCTGCATTAGGTGTATAGTGGAATCTTAAGGCGCCTGCCTACTGTGAGTGCGGTGTGGCGCCAAGGGCGATGTTCACCGACTCATCTGGTGCGGTATCGCCTCTACCACAACACAATGAAACAACGTGCAGTGGTATCGTAGGTCACTAGTCTGACTGACACTTTCAGTGGTGACTCCATATTTTTATTGGTGGAAAGTTTTAAGCCAAGCCCATTGCATGCTTCTAGAATAGTTTCACACGAATCCCGTGAGCAGATTTCCGAAATAATAGGCCGAGAAAGCTAATTTTAACTATTTTGAGAAATTATTTTTTTAATCGACGTGATGCTTTCAAACCACTCTTCGGCAATCGTTTGAAGTATGTATTCCTTTTGTGCATTGTCGCTGTGGACATATGTGGAATAAGTTAGTAAAAATCATATTTACGATCACGCTGCAATCCATTTTAAGCGCGTGATAGGCACCATTAAGATCCCTGTACAGCTGCAGCTCAGGCATAGGTGCAGCGTGTTAGGAGAAAGTTTTTCGAAGAGATACTACAAATTGTGCGTTTTACATATTTACCTACTAAAAGAAAACACATTCCAAACTATGCTTCTTCATTCATGTTTATTAGATTATCATGCTTAGAAACGTAGTTTCGAGACAACTCACAGTGGCTAAAACTGCTTTTTTCAAACTGCTGTCACGTAAAAAATACTAACTGGAATCGTCCAACGAAAATAGAGAAGCATGCACTAGACTTTACTTTGCACGTTTCATAAATAAAACAGGACGTTACTTGCATAATTCATAAGCCTGCTTGTCACGAAATGTGAGCAAATTAACCCTGAAAGTTAAAATCGTTTACGTTCACCTAGGTATATTAAATAAAAATATTAATTTAGACTTATGATAAACGAAATTTACAAAAGACAATTCAGCTTACTAAGTAATATATGCGTGCCCAGTTTGATGAAACAAAGGAAAAACATTTCTGAAATGACTTTCCATCATAAATAAAAAATTGAGGGGTTCGGGTGTAAACAATGGTAAGAGACATTCAGAGAGAAACGGTTTTATCAGGTGTAAAACATAGTAAGTAACACGTTTTTATGTATTTTTATTTCAGAGTTCCATTCCCAGTCTCAACTTGGAACTGAACGCTTTACTAATGTAAATAATATAGGTCACTTAGTATGTTTTACATCAGATAACATCGTTTCTCTCTGAATCTTCCGTAACATTATTTACAGCCGAACACTTCCATTGGTCACATTTTTCAAAAAAGTTACCAAAAAAATGAATGAAATACTCAAAAATCCATTCAACTAAGGAGAATACGCGTGCCAAGATTAATTAACTTCGTAAATATATTTCCTCAAATATGTCATATTAAGCCGAAATATCAAACTAGCCGCCATTGTAAAAATATGAATACATGATTAATGAAATAGACAAAAGTCAAGTCAGTATGCTAAGTAGTGTGTGTACTAAGTTTGATAAAATTCTGAAAAAAATATTTCCTCGTATATGTTAAATTATTCTAAATACAAAAAAAATTACTACCATTTTCAAAATATTAATATAAGTTGGACAAAAACGCAATCAAAACACAAGTCAAATTCCCAAGCTTTATATATGAACAAAGATTATTAAAAAAAGGGAAAAAAGTTTCTCGGTTACGTCAGACCAAACAATTTACTGAAAAGTTAGCTAAGGGTAAATAAAATATACAAAAGTCAAGTAAGCTTACTAATTTGTACTTGTGTACAAAATTTTATGAAATTCAGAACAATATTTCCTAAGATATGACATATTATGCTAAAAATATAAAAATGGCCGCAATTTTGAAAATATGAACACAGGATAATCAAAACACGCGAAAGTCAAGTGAGCTTTGTATGTAGTATGTGTGCACCAAGTTTGATGAAATTATGAAAAATATTTCCTAGGACATGTAATACTATGCTACAAACATCAAAATTGCCGCCATTTTGAAAATATGTACACAGTATGAGCGAAGTACACAAAAGTCAAGCCAGTTTGGTTTGTTAAATTCTAAGTTGCGGTTCCTCAGACATCAATTTTTATCGGAAATTTTTAAAATGGCTACCATTTTAAAAATATGAACAGGAAATAAACGAAATATATAAACGTCAACTTAAGGTACTAAGTTAAGGTGGTCCGGGATAAAGTGAGCACTCAGAAAAGCTCTGCTAAATTTCTACTTTCAGCCAAATCGCTTCTTTCTGTGCCCAACGACTAGGGACGGAAAATATCTAACCTCTCTTGGCTTATCAATCACTTGATGTTTGTGCGTGTAAGATAAAGCGTGCCGTCAGAATGAATCGATACAGTTGAATAAAAATAGTTTATTAATTATAATATAACAATTGCGTCGGTATCGGTTGATTTTGTTTCTGTATTGTTGTATTTAAATAGGGAAACCATAGTTAATGTTTAACTATATGCAGTAATGGCTAGTGATATATTTCAAAGTTTAAATTTTTAGTGTTCATTTTTTCCCGAATGACCTATACTCCATTTGTACAACGTTTTATGAATTTTGGTCCAATGGTTCAAAAGTTTTTAGGGGATACACGTACACCTACACACGCACAGACACACAGGTAGGATTGTGATCTCATAAGCATACTTTTTTCTTCGGAAATTAGGGTAATAACAAGGAAACATCCCAGCGCATAAAGGCGACAATGTTATTGAAACACAAGGCCGTCTAGCTCATATCGCCTGCCAGTATCCGTACCTTAGCCACGGCATCTAGCGCCTGCTCTTAGGGCTCGTAAATGTTCGGAATAATAAGATTAAATTCTGACATAAACTCTGACCTTCAGTATAAGTATACATAACGTATTTTATTGCATCAATAATTCGTGTACATTTAATCATACTTACATATAATTTAATTTAAAAGAAAACCCTTTCTCAAGTTTAAGGGAGAAAATCTCGTCTTGGTTCAAAATGGCTGTAGACCTTCCAATTAGGAGAGAAATTAAAATTAATAAACTACAAGCCAGTTTACTACTTTGGCATAAAACACGAGACATTGCTTCAAATGGCTACTTTTAGAGCAAAGCATATGATGCAGATAGAGATATAAGTTTGGAATAGAATGATGGCAGGCGATATTTCTAAGCAAGATACAGATATAATTAACGTTCACATTACTACTACACAAATGAAAACAACCCTTTACACTCAGGCGCGCCACTATTAAAATATGTTTTTGAATTCAGCAAACAGGTAAATTGTTTGTACCACATAACTAACGTTTAATAATAAAACGTGCAGTACGCTACACCGCAAAAGTCCACGCAGTTTATTAGTTTCTGAAATTATAATTCGTCAATATATAGAACTTAAAAATATTTAATCCTATGTTCTACGGTGTTGAATTTCGAATGAAGATTTTTCACTCCTTTGTCTTAAGGGCGCGGTCTACCGCAATTTTCATCATCATTATATTATTTTTTATTTGTACCAGATATTTTTTTCTTACTTTTAAAAACATATTTGTGACTAAATTTGGCTCTTATTAAATTGTTTTATCTCTTATAGTTTTCGCGTAATGGCTTCTTGAAGTCATATTTCCCATGTTTCAGTTTTAACGACTACACTAAAACCAACTGATATACCAAACTAAATAAAATCGCAGTAGATAAAGACATTGCATGATAAATGACATGCCCATAAATTTAAAGAATAAAAATTATTGGTGTTTTTAAAAAAATAATTGAATTTTTAAAATTTTTATTTTCAGTTTCGGCAGTTTTGGAGAGCAATTTCCATCCCAATGTTTTTATTTTTACATTTGTACCAGATATTTTTTTCTTGTATTAGACACTAAATGTTACTAACTTTTGCTGTTATAAATTTTTTATCTCGCATAATTTGTGCGTAATGGCTGGTTAAAGACATAATTTGCACATTTCCGCTTTAAGGACGACACTAAAACCAACTCACTTACCAATTTAAAAAAAAATTAACAGTGAATAACGATGTTGTATGCTACAAGGTCAGCTATGTTAGACCATAAAATATATTTTTTTGTAATTGAATTGTTTAAATTGTTATGTTAAGTATCAGCATTTTTGTTTGAATACACAAAGTTTTTATTCTTTACATTTAAGTGCGTCAAATCGTAGCCTGTGAAATCTTCATCCACCGTGAATTTTTTCAGTTTAATATGTCAGTTGGTTTTAGTGTAGTACTTAGAACGAGAACATGCAAATTTTGACTTAAACAAGCCATTACGCAACAAACTATGCGAGATAAAAAATGTCATTAGAGCAAACTTTAGTCACAAGTTGCGTCAAAATAAGGGGGAAAATATCTGGTACAAATATAAAAATTAAAATATGATGATGAAAATTGTTGTCAGCCACGTTCTTAATGCCTCATGTGCAAATATGTTTTTTACGTCGTGGTTATTGACAATGTGTCTTCGTGTTGAGACAACACATTTTTGACTGTGCCAATCACAACAAGGTTATTGCACCAGCGCATGTCTGTGATTATTCGTAGAATCCCAAGACGATGAGAGTTAAAAACATGCAGATATTAACCACGAAACATAGCTGTGAGTGCGCATGTAACCAAGGAAAGGAAATTATTAAATATATTTTTGTGAAAATCATGTCTTTGATAATTATTGTTATAGGACGCTAATACATGTACGCCTCACGGAAAAAAAATATCTTGTGGCAGCTGGTAACCACAAAATCATATTGTTGACACCACAAAAATGTTGTGGCACCACAAAATTATTTTGTGGCTAATACAAAATAATTTTGCAGGGAAGTCTTCCTACATTTTTTTTTTTCAATTTATACAGACGCCCAATGTGTATAGAAACAAACATTGACTCCGGGAAGTGTGTTTAGTTATAAGCATGAAATGTTAGATATTATCAATTACCTACTACACAAAAATTCACACTTACGTCTGGACAATTAAATATAATATAATAAATTAGGATGGGTCAGTTTTCATTCAAGACGACAGGCAAATATGAAATAAAACGACCACCTTCCTAAACAGTTAACTAGTGAAACTTATTTTTGGTGAAAATACATGTGGATCAACTTGTTTAATTACCTACGTGTGCATAAGCAGCTCTGTTTCATGGCCAGTGATTCAATGTTTTATTTCAAAAGCTTCTTGGAGTTATGTTCGTGTGGTGTATAAGTAACATTATTTCGACGCTTCTAAACAAAGACATACGCAGCCAATTATCACGAATCAGAGCTTCATGATATTCACGTGATGCACTGACACAAGTTGGTTGTGAAATTATTTTCACGAAAAATCAGTGAATATAATAATAACTCTGGTTAAAATCAGAACTTTACATACATATGCACATAGTTTACCATATAATTGAAAGTGGAAGCTCAATGCTGAGACGTAGAGCCATTGACCTCAGACACGATGGTCACGACGAGGTTGTCTGAGAGTAGAATCGCTGGTGTTCCGAGTGGATGGTTCGCCAACAGTCGCGGGAGTCCGGAGTGTGTGCGAGGTCTTCCTACGAGTCCCGAGGTCTGATAGACCTTGAGCTGCACTGAGTCTAAGACACTTTTTCTAGACAACGGTCGGTTTGCTTGGAGTTTTAACCGCATTTATCGTGCGTTATCTCCAGTTCTCGTCCGGGAGGAGGAGCTGAGCATGGCGAAGTCAGGAAGGCCAACAGATAGACGTTAGTTATACTATATCTAGAGCTTCTGAATTTTGTAGAAAATAATTTCGCACCAAGTTGTCTCGGTAGATAACGTGCATACCTGCAGCCCTGATTTTAGGGCGCGGTCTACCGCAATTTTCATCATCATTATATTATTTTGTGTTTGTGCGAGATATTTTTTTATTGTTTTAGACACAACATGTGACTAAATTTGACTCTTATGAAACTTTTTTATCTCTCATAGTTTTCGCGTAATGCATGTTTCCGTTTTAACGACTACACTAATACCAACTGATATACCAAACTAAAAAAAATCACAGTGGATAAAGACATTGCAGGCTACAATGACATGCTCATAAAATTAAAGAATAAACATTATTTATATTTTTTAAAAAGTGATTGAACTTTTTAAATTTTTATTTTCAGTTTCATCAATTTTTTAAAATTCAAATAATTTTTATTCTTTAATTTTATGAGCATGTCATTGTAGCCTGCAATGTCTTTATCCACTGTGATTTTTTTTAGTTTGGTATATCAGTTGGTTTTACTGTAGCCGTTAAAACGGAAACATGCAAAAATATGACTTTAACAAGCCATTACGCAAAAACTATGAGAGATAAAAAAATTTCACCAGAGCCAAATTCAGTCACATTTTGTGTCTAAAATAAGAAAAAAAAATATCTAGTACAAATAAAAATATAAAAAAATGGTGATGAAAATTGCGGTTGACCGCGCACTTAGGTGTGTGATTTGATGTTTTCAGTTCTCAGCAACTTAGAGTTCTACCCGCAGATCACAGACGTGTGGTATCTCAGGAGCTCTTGGTAACACAGTGAAATCCGTGACGTTTCTAAGCAACACGTTTAATAACCGCAAAGCAGAGCTGCACATCTATATGTAAGGCATTGAACTTACTTGTGCCAAAATCGTTTCGCGACAAACGCACAGCTCTGTATTTAAATTGTATAATATTTTTAATATGTATAGTACAAGTGCTAGGTAAATCAAACGCCCAGTCTAAGGGAGGTGTTTCCGCATTGAGTGAGTGAGTGATTTTTGTCAGCGCTTAACATCGAGGTCTTCGACGTTGGTGAGGGGTGGCATGAGGTGGGTATGGAGCAGCGCCGGAATGAAATTGCGGGGGAAACGAGAAAACCCGCCGACCAACGGCATCGTCCGGCACGGTTACCATATGCAAAAATCCTGGAAATCTGACCCTGATCGCCTTGGTGGGCGGTAAATCGTCTGGCCACTCGGCCACCGTGGACCCGTCCCGCATTTAAAAGTATGTAGATGTATGTGGGACACTTAATAGACAAGTGAATATTTATATAGATGGACTATAAATCATAAATGAATGTTCATAGATTTCACGTTTGTTTTCACAGATTCAAGATGGAACAGTTTCAACTAATTGAATCTGTGAAAAACCCGAAGGAAAGTCAGTGAATATTCACTAATTCCTATGTAAAGTGTCAACATTCCAAAAGTGTATAAGGAAATATGCACTACTTTTCCAGTGATTTTTCACTGATTCAATTGCAGAAACTTCTCCATCCGGAATCTGTGAAAACCACTGACCAACCTGTGAATATTCACTGATTCTGATTAAGAATGATTGAGATTCAGAAAACCGAATTTAAAAGTAGTGTTTTGGCAAAGTTACTGAAATAGACTCAGTGTTAGATGACGATTATCTGGATGGTGTTAAATGTTTTTGAGAACTTGAACTTTCCGTACATGGAGTATTTGGAATAGCTGCCCTCTAATTGTAAAAAAATTACTTTATTTGGAATGTTTTATGAACATTTAAGCCTGCCTATTTGAGCAGTGCAACGTAAGGATCAAAATTGTCGTTTTGTTGAAACCGCTTAGAATGCACCGGTTACAAGAAAAATACTAATATTATTTAAATGAATATATTTGTTCCACGTTCCTAAAACGGACTAAAAGTATAAACTAATTGCTGTTAGTCCGATGCAGATTTGTAACCCTACACAGATTTTTAAACTCATACAAATTGTTCTAATAATGTCTGATTTTGAAAATTTAATGGATATGAAAATACTTGTAAGGTTTAAAACTAAAAACATACAAGTATGTGCAGATCTGATAAAATTTCACACTAACAAACGTATAAAACAATCTCTATGGGGTTAAACATCTTTATGAGGGTTAGGAAACCATATTGGGTTACGAAAAATTATTTTACTGATATTTAGTCTGTTTTTAAATACGTGGTATATTAACATTTGTTTTATTTTATTATTAGTTTCTGCATTTTAGTCTTGTTTGTGTATATGTGTAAAATCTTCCAACCGTCTTTAAAAAAGCAAATTTTGTGTTGAACAGGTAGACAGACAAGTAAATGCAGTTAATGAAAACGTGATCATGCTGTTTCTGTGACAATTGTACAACACCTATGTATTGCAAACAAATAATGCTACTTCCGCAAGTTAATTTGTTTTTAAAAACGCTGTGCTCGTATGAAAGTGTATTCTGTGATGAAGCTATTTAAAAGCATGTAAAAAAAATTCTGCCAAGCATTTCCTGAGAACGTATGGGCTGGGCGGTAAATTTTGCACCAAATTTAAATTATTCTTTAAATTTTAACGACAGTTTACCATCAGCAGGGGCACCTGATTACTGCACCAGCTTGATTCGTGACCTTTTCTCCACGTCTTCAGCTCTGCATATGGTTATTGGCATGTTTTAGTGTACAGACGTCTTACACTTGACTGTGCCAATCATATCCAGGTTATTTCGACTCCGCACGCTTTTAGTTTATGGATAGAACTTCAAGACGTTAGCAGTTAAAAGTTTCTAAACATTGATCACGAAGAAGAGTTGCAGAAGTTCTCACAGAACGTTGAAACAAGCTGGTTCGAAAATCTTTTCGCGAAATTCACGTGACCCTAAACATGTTATAACTGGACTTGTTTAGCAGTGGTTTCGAAAATATTTATTGTAACGCAAATTAATACACATATCAAAAATTCCTTTGGCAGTTTGAACACTTATATATCACCATTTGTATATGAATCTTTCTGTTGCAATACACCAAACTGATTTTTAGATTTTTGCCCCCGAAATAGTACACATTTTGTTGTGAAAATAAGCCAAAATGATGCAAAATAATTTTTTGCTCGCAAACGGTACATTATTTTAAAAAACGCTCTAGCAGAATTGTGTATCGTATGACTGTACACTGTCTCAAATTTTTTCAAAGCATTTGGTTAAAATATATTTGAGTTATTTGCAACTGTTCGAAATAAAGATAGATCATGGCCTTAACACATATCACGTTTCTCGGATAAAAATGTTTTATGTTAATAATATAATTCCTTTAGTAAGCTAGACTCTTACCGTACAAATATTTAATCACACATAATCTTATTAATCAAATGCTTGTACAAATTTTTGGTACATTAGCTGAATTGTTATCAAATTTTGAAGGCAATTAAAATGTTTTCCTTTCTAGTCTCTACTAAATATAAACAATATTCAGCATAAAATGAAAATACGAATTTGAATATGTTACCGTTTCTTTTTACAGTCAGCTAAACGAGTGCCCTACACTGGCTTGTACTAGTTTATTACGCAGCCGAGCTTATTCTTGAGTTAGGAGTTGATGGTGTATCAAAATAACCTCCTTTGGGGAACAGTAAAATTTATGAAAAGATCCACATTAGTGCAATATTACTGCATATATAGTTTTTTATAACAGTGTTACATATTATTTTTAACTAGCTGTCCCTTTGCGGCTTCGCTCGCGTGTACTATAGAAAAGAGTAACTAACTTTTAGTTACGTGTTAATTGATGGTGATACTATATGCTATATTATACTATATTCACTGTTTATCTTTAAAACATAAAATACAAACAGATTTGTCCAGTCCACTGCGCTAAGCGTACTTTTTTAACTTCATCTTTATTTCTCTATAAAACAGCCGCCCGACTGCGGCTTCCATCGCAAAACAGATGCCCGGCATTTAACAGCTAGCGTACTCAATAACAGTGTAAAGAGCGCGCGCAATACGCTTGTATGATGTCATGTAATTCCCATCGCAAAGTCTTGCACGGGATACGAACCCGTAACCCCACCCCTCCCACACTCCAAACTTTATACAATACCTGAATGAATGCTTAAGGCCTCGATCACAGGAACATACCTACATTGTTTAAACAACAATAGCAATAAAGCTCAAATTGACTGTACTGTTTTTTGGGTTTTTTTCCCGGCAATTATTCGAATTTTTCTCGCCGTAAAAACCATCTTTGAACTTCAACGAACATTAAAAAAAAAAGATTTGGCCAAATTGGTCCAGGCGTTGTTGAGTTATGCGCTTACCAACACATTTTGCGATTCATTATTATATATGTTCTGTTATGGTAATTATAGTGCTTGAAGATACCAAAGAAACTGGACTATAGTAAAATAATTTAAAAAACTAATTATTCCGGTTAACTGGCCAACGATCAAATATTAGCATGAAATTTAAACAACAAACTAATTTGTAATAAATGTAAATAAGTATTACTCGTAATAAAATAGGTTTATCTGTTCTACAGAATGGTGGGATTTTAATCATTTCAATGACCTATAATACTTGTAATATAATTAATTATAATAAAATTATCGTTTTATTTCAGACAACGCTAGAATCGAAACAATTGTAAGTTTGTGTATTTTTCATAATTGGCTCTTGAAGCATTTGACTGAGTGTAGAGTGCGCTGAGCCAATGATGAAGTAGAAGCAACTAAACGCTGGCCTATTTATGCGTGTTAATTGTGTCGGTGAAACACTAATTTCCATCTGATGACTTCTTGAGCACACATATATGATTGAAGGTTATCCTGCACGTCAGAAACCTATAACTTTTTCTGGTTCCTAAATTTTAAATACACCATAAATAGAGACACTGGAAAATCGCAAAAATATTTAACATAGTCTCCAATAAACTGTAGTACCTCAATCGTAACACGTGTGAGCAGTTTTCTGGCAAATCACTCACGTTCTGTGTTTAAACTGTACAGTTATAATTGGGTCTGTTTAAGAGGGACACAGTGCTTCATATACACTATAGCCAATATAGGTGCTAAACCTTAAGTGTTATGCATAGAATGTTGGAGTCTAGCAAACAATCAACTTTTACAGTGATTTACCAGTGTCTCTAACCATAATCATCATAAAATTTAATTATATGCCCTTTGTTTGTTTATATTTTCGGTACTAGGAGAGAACATATTGCATTAAAATTTATTGAATGTAATTACAACATCATATTATTGCGTGTTGGCCTGGCTGGAGGCACGTTGGGTCGTATCGGGTGGACTGTCCGATGATCCAACCACAGAGACGTCATTGGGATTCTCCGTGATTCCTTGATGATGCCTTTGCATATGTGACTTTCAGCAGGTATGAGTAAGTTAACATCTAATTTTAGACCTCTGGTCATCATGTTGCACCGCCGATTGACGTCACTTAACGGCACATATAAAAGCCTTCGAGCTGCGAAATAGGGGAATCTGTGAAGTTTTTTGGAGGGCTTTGTGAGTATAAAGTGAGACCCGATTGTGGTGTGGGTGACGACGGACATCGTGAGAACTGATGGGCCACGGAGAAGACAAACACTTGGGGTGTTTTGTTGGCGGCGAAAACGACGAGAAGTAGGGCCTTGGGGGGGGGGGGCCGTCGTGGCGGTGGTGACAGGCGTCAAGGCCGGGTAACACCAGCGGGATGCGAAGGGACAGATAACACTTGGGGTGTTTTGTATTGGCGGCAGCAGTGAATTAGGTGTCTGCGTGCTACAGAAAGGCGGTGAGCTATTGAGAACAACACTGCTGCCGGTGTCGTATCGGCGAGAACAGTTATTGGCAACTTAGAGAGTTCCCTATTGGTCGTGCTAGAGGAAGGTGCTAAGCCTGTGGAGAGAGACTGGTGAAGACATCTTGGTGACGTCAGAGTCTACTGGGAGGCTGCAGGCACATACCTTAGGAGAAGTATTGGGCGAAACAAGAGGACTACTGCTACATGTCGACCGACGAAAGGAGGTGTGCGACGGGAGTCGAACGGAATACCTCAAGAGTGAAGACAATGGTGCACTCGGGGTGCTGCGCAGCACATGGTGAGCCACCACCACTTCAGACTGTCAAGGTTGGACATTGTCATTATTTGAGAGACTGTTGATTGGATATATGACTGAACTTTTATTCTTTGGCTAATTAATGGTAAACATTTTTGTTCTTTAATTGTCAGAATTAATTAACGTTCTTGTGGTGCAGTAGTAATTCTATACATAATAAGGGTGCTGTGAAAGTCATAGTTGATTTCTGTTTTGCGTATTTTTGTTAGCATTTTGAGCTAGTAAATCGATAACTTAATTAACTTTTTTTAAATTATAAGACCTCTATCCCAAAGAGCTAAGAGAATTGCCCATGTGTAAAGTTTTTTCTAAACTTGTAACAATATAATAAGGAATGCAGTATTATGTTAGTTAATGTGCTCTCTTAAAAACAATTGTTGATGATGAAACCTCACCAACATTTGCTACTAAGATAACAAATACCTTGCAATTAACAACTAACAAAAATTGTAATTACGTGCCACCATTTACTGAATTAATTAGAAATGGCACCTCAATCAATCTGTTTGTACCACAAAAAGTGATAAATTACCTAACTTATACGCTTTGCCAACATTAACATAAGTTTAAAACTAACTATTTATAGTTATTTGATAATAATAGTACATTTAAAGCAGATAGCATTTATCAGTTTTTTTTAAGGTATAAATTTCTACGGTAAAATGCTATATCACTTCATGTGTGTCTCCATATGACTGTTAACATTTTGCATGTCTTCTACGGTACAGATGACGACGTCGTGGCTGACACTGGACTCGAACCAGTGGTCCACGAGTCAGTGGTGACGTAACGTGGCACGGTCAAGGTCAGGCCGACAGAGGGATGATGGGTGAAGGGATGGGAATGGGTAACTCGGGCGAGAGACCCGACACAAGGGTCGATAACGTGTTTTATTTCCCGTCCATTCCGCGTGTTAAGAATTTCGCTAGGGCGACAGGATTCCGCACTCGAGAGACTCCATTTATCCGCGCGAACTTCGTCTGAAACATGCTGTCGTTATCCACTCCACTTTTATCTCTCGTTCCCCTCTTGCCATCTCTTTCTAGCTTACTTCTCCGACTTATCTTGAAGCGAAGTAGCTCTACTGCGATGCACAGAATAAGCTAATCATGGCTGAATGAGTCCAAGAATTTGTTAAACTCTCTATAAATACCTAGATACACTGGTCAATCGCGGGAAAATTTGACTGTTTGCTAGACTCCAACTTTCTATGTATAACACTTAAGGTTTAGCAGCTATATTGTCTATCGCTTATAATGTGAACACTGTCTTCAGCTACCCGTTCATTGACTGTTGCTCCAGTTGTACATGTGACAAGGCAACGTGAGAGTTATGGGTGTTTTCATGCAGGTCTGCTATTGGTTCACAGGCCTCAAGGAAGAGTTTCTCTGTGACCCACTCGCTAAAGTAATTTAAGTGCACAGGAGTTTGAAATCTGACGTCTTCTCAAATAAATTCGAGACCTTTACGGGTCTATCACTATAACTACAGACAGAAAACATCCACGAAATTAATTAGCTACAGGCGAGGCTTCACTGAATTATTAATTCTGGAGCATCGGCTGTCCGTACAATGGTTGATTCCCCCCGCGAGGAGATACCTCCTCCACCTCCTTTTTCATCAGACCATGTAGGATTGTATTCGGCCACTGATATTGTCTTAAAGCTATCTAAGACACTCTCCAATGAATTACCACCCAATTAAAATCATCGGGGAAATATTCATGCGTAGGGAACATAGTTTTTCGCGAAAATAATTTTGCCCCAGTTTGTTTCAGTGCCTTACGTTCATTTTTGTAATTCTGCTTCATGGTTATTGGCAGCATGTCTCTTATAAAGTGACGTATCTCATTTGACTGAGCCAATTACAAAAACGTTCCTGCAGTACCACACGTCTTTGATTTGCTGGTAGAAGCCCAAGGCTCGAGAGAGTTAAAATATCCAATCACTGACCTCGAAGCATAATTGCGAGTGTGCACATAAAGCACCAAAATAAAGTGAGGCAAATTTCTTTTCGCGAAAAATAGGGGTTCCAATTCATGCGTTTTAGTTTTAGCTTGACGTAATACGAGTGAGCAAATTTTCAGTTACTATCAGCTTATATCGTACACTGTCTTTAAGGGCAATTAAATGACATACATTTTTTCTATAATTTTAGGATATTTCAGTGTTTTAGGTCTTTTTAATGTTTAATTAAGTACCTGTATGAGAAAAATGCAAAATAGTAGCGACATAATGATGTTAAAAATTAATTATACAAATTATGCAGTTAATACAGTTTATATTTTGCAATAAAATTGATGATTGTATATTGTTATCATGCTTATCACGATTTTTCAAGAAATGTTAAATCCACCAGAAAGTTTACTCGAATTTATTAAAGAGTTTGTAAGCAGTAACAATTTAAATTTTACTGTAAAATTGAAAGTGAAAGTATCCAAACATGTAACACTGGTTGAAGGCAAACCAATTATAAATAACACTTGTGTCTGTGTGTATCGTTGTAAATAATACCTTAATTGATATTTGTATTGCACAGTATTAAATGATACAATATTAATATATTTATTAAGAAAAAGATAAAGCTATTTTCAAATTAATTTCATGACTTTGTCTTATTTCCTTGCATGTGAAACCACATAACAATGAAATACAATGAAAACTAAGGGGAAAATTTGCACATATCATTCTTTAAAATTTTCAAGCGCTTTTCTTTCCGAGTTTAAAAGGTATTTCAGATTATATAATTAAACATGTATGTACACACACATCAGAATCCCTTAATGAATTCCCATGAAACTACTTTATTCTGTACTAGTGAACAGTATCAGACAAATTAACATGGTAGTAAAAATAATAAATTTTTATTGCAAAATATTAAAATTGTAAATTCTTACAGTAACCTTGACTTTAATGTTGATTTTTTTTAAACACATTTATGGCAGTAATAGTAGAAAAACAACATTAAAATATAGAATAAAATAAAGACAGAGCGTAGTTCAGGCCCTTCTTAACAGCCTTAAAGTTGAGAAGTGCCTTACATAAACACAAGTTGTCAAAGTATCATTCGGCGTACAGTTGGGGAAAGATAGACGGTAGGAAGGAGGTGAGGGTAGGTATGGTGACATGGCTACCTGTTGATCTGTTGAATGTCGAGAAGGTAGTGTTGGTTGAGGAGGGGTTGGAAGGTTGACGAGGTATACAGGGGGAGGGTGGGGGGAGGTAGGTCAATATACACTCCACAGCTGCAATGGGGCGACCTTATCTGCGCCACTCTTGGGCCGGGACTGTCACGCGATCTGCCAGTGTAGCCAACATGCTCTCCGGCAACACGAATAGGGAAAACTAATCTTTACCGGTAAATAACCCAAGTTCATGTTAATTACATAGCAGGTTTTGGAAGGAAAAATCGAATTTGTTGTGAACGAATACGACAAGAGAAAATTTTTGTGATCTTTGAATGACTTCTGCGATCTGTGTGTAGTGGCAAACTGAAATGTTTTGTTGGATACACGCCAATACTAGTGAACGTTGTTAAGTCGCAGGGAACCCACGCACGAGCAAATAAACATCCAAAAATAAAAACTAAGAAACAAAGCAGGGGGCAATAAATGGCTGTAGTCACAAAACATACAAATAGTTCTGAAATGGAAATATAGTCCTTATAAAACGGAAACCAAGAGCCAAAACGGAAAAATCAAACCGACAAGAACCAAACAAAGGACATGCAAAGTTCTGGAACGACGCATATGTTGTCGTCGAAGGGAGAATACTCTTATCGTCTGTCGTGTACACTGTCAGAAATTTCCGTGAATTTCCGGATAATTTTACGGAAACGTCTGTTTAATTAAAGGAAAAATTGTTGTGTAACACAGTTACACATAATTTTGTTTCATTAATGAAACACATGTAAAACTGCGAGAAAAAACTAAAAAAAAAAAAAAACACAGTACGCATTATTGCACTTGCGTTCTAATAAAGTCTCATAAATATGTGAGTTTCCATAAGTGGAGCTAGTTTCCTTCCACATATTAACGGATATTTCTGCGAAATATTTTACCAGCATTTCTCCGTAAACCAACGAAAATTATTTTTAGCAGTGGCACGTTATGTTTGTGAGAGTTTTTAGCAACTGTTGTTTAGTACCCTAAGTAACATACTAAAAAATTCCCCTGGCACTCTGTACCACTTGAAATACTCACATGTGCACCGTTTATATTTTAACGGAAATGTATAGTTAATAAACGGAAATAGTGTCCGTGAAAATTAAATACGGAAATGTCTGTAGTAAATATACACTGCGGAATCATACGTAATATCATGTCTATAAGTCAGCGGACACTTGCACGGGAAATATCTTAAATTTATGGGTTAGAGAGCTGTAAATATTACGGCTATATTTTAATAACATCACAGATGAATCTGCAAAAATGTATAAATGCTATTGTAGCATCATATGCACGTAAGTATGGCTCTGTTCCGTGTTGTGAAACTGTTTTATGGAAACGTCTGTTGGATTAGAAAATAAGTTTCCGTGAATTCACAGAGGTATTCGGAGAAACACTTTTTTTGTTTTTACAGTAAAACTCAGATTTTGGCAGGATACCATCCCTAATTGGTTACATAAAAACCGCTGTTTGAATGCATTTATATTATTTTAATAAACTTTCCCTTGTAAATTACTAAGGGCGCGGTCTGCCGCAATTTTCATCATCATCATTTTATTTTGTATTTGTATCAGATAATTTTTTCTTGTTTTAGACACAAAATGTGACTAAATTTGGCTCTTATGAATTTTTTTATCTCTCATAGTTTTCGCGTAATGGCTTGTTAAAGTCATATTTTGCATGTTTCTGTTTTAACGACTACACTAAAAAAAAATCACAGTGGATAAAGACATTGCAGGCTACAATGTCATGCTCATAAAATAAAAGAATAAACATTATTTGTATTTAAAAAATATATATTTAACTTTTTTAATTTTAATTTTCAGTTTCAGCAATTATTTAAAATTCAAATAATTTTTATTCTTAAATTTCATGAGCATTTCATTGTATCCTGCAAAGTCTTTATCCATTGTGATTTTTTTTATTTTTTGAGTTTGGTATATCAGTTGGTTTTAGTGTAGTCGTTAAAACGGAAACATGCAAAAATATGACTTTAACAAGCCATTACGCGAAAATTATGAGAGATAAAAAAATTTCACAAGAGCCAGATTTGGTCACATTTTTGTCTAAAATAAGAAAAAATGTCTGGTACAAATAAAAAATAAAAAAATGGTGATGAAAATTGCGGTAGACCGCGCCCTTAACGCAGTACGTCACAAATCCTGCATATACATTTAGCGATTTAATGATTCGCCAAATGCATTTACATTATGAAGTATTTCTCTTCAGTGTATCCTAGGTGTTAAATAAAGAATTCCTTGGTAATGTCGACACGCGTGTTTTACGTATTTTCCTCCATACAAATATTTTGGGACACCCTAACTTTTATCTTAAATCAGTCAAATTTTTAAATCATTAACTACAACTTTAATCAGTTAGATTTTTGGTTAATTTTCCCGAGTCTGCATAGTTTATTAATATATGTTTTCAAGGTAACACTCACACACACCAGTCAGCGGCTTGCGCATCGAGTCAATGAGGCATATGGTTAAACAAGAATCGGCCTTTACAGCGCTATGCATCGAAAAATACGTAATTTTATAAATGTACCAAAGACAGTGCAACTCTAAACATATTACACTAGTTGTAGCTTAGCACGAATAATATTTACTTTTTTTTTCGTTCAATTGTTTTCGTACAAGCACACGTCATTACAAAGGTGTGATTCGACCATTTTCGCTACTTACCCAACGTAAGAACTATTCAAGCGATACGAATGAAATAATTTAGAGTAGAAGTAAATGTAGTAATCTACATAATGATACCTTTGTTAATTTAAGCAAAAATTACCTATAAATATTACACGTAATTGAATATATGCAAATATTTTGGAAAATTCAAACAAACAATTTTTACGCGAAATTACAAAGGCGTCATTCCGTAGCTTTATACATTTACGTTCACTAAAAATTATTTCATTCATTTCGATTTATGTCGTAGAAATGGTTGAATTGCTACTTTGACTTTGGCTTGTACGAAAACTGGGGAACAGAAAAAAACGTTATTTGTGGGAAATTACTATTTTAGTAATGTGTAAGAGTTAGGCAGTGTTTGATACAATCGACATTTTACGAATTTTAAGGTGCATAGTTTCCTCAACGTCCGCGGCATAACACAGCCATTGCTGTCTAATAGCACACACATTAGAAAAGTGACAGTGTTGTTACTGCACATGTCAAAAGCCAAAGGATTGAACTACATATGTTAATATCAATTTTTTTCCCTATATCTCAGCGCAATGTCCCGAAATTTACACTTTTTCTCTGCTAATTTTGAATTTGATCTTAAAAGGATTGGAATTTTGCCTATATTTCGTTTTACTCCTATTGGGTTTTTAGATCTTGTTTGATATACTATACGACTAAACGCAAATGTGGTGTCTACGCATAATAGTTTTTTTTTTTTTTTTTTTACTTTTTCTGGAAATAAACTATGACCACAGAACAGTAGAACAGTTACTTACTGAAATATGCGTATACGCGTAAATATTGATTTGAAGACATCTTGCAAGATACTCCTCTGAAGGTTACCGTTATCCCACCGATCTAACGTTTCAAAGAGCTTCAATATTTCATTTGTCATTTTTGTAACTTTTTTTGTCATACGGTAGGTTCTATGTGAGCAAAACAGCGTGCTATTCTCCAGAATACAAAAATTTATTTTCAAAATGTGAAGCCAAATTAATCTGCTGCGACAGGGTCTAGAAAAGTTTCCACCATATTAGTCTCGCAGCTTCCCGTAGAAGTAAACAATCCCTTTATTACTATGGTGGAAACGTTATTACTGTGCGCTGCGGGGTAACATCCTCTGTCCGGCAGGGGTAATTAAAGCTCTTCGGTGATCCAGTGCTAGATCACAGTAATACAAAACAAATCGATAAGGTAAATATTATTCGAGCAAACAAGCTTTATTAGCGTCACAGTGAATGGTAGTGACGTCACTGTTATTTATGGCTTAAGGAAACTAATTGTGAAATATGTTAAAAATTATTTTTTTATTTAGTGAAATAGCTACAGGGATATCAATTCATTGTTATCTGTATTTTGGAGTCTGAGAAAGTACTAATTATCCCGATTTTTATAAGTTTAATTTACATTACAATGTCAAAGTAAATAAAATATTTCGAGAAATTTTTGCACGGCCTTAGTAAACTATTCTGTAAATTCGTATGAAATTTACATAAAATCTTGGCTATAAAATTAGTACAGTAAATTCGCATATTCTAGAGTTTAATAAAAAATTGGTAAAAGAGTTTTTTAAATTAAGTTGATTTATTAGTAAAAAAGAACTACTCCTGTACAATATAAAAAGAATATTTATTTGTTTTATATAGCATAGAATTTCAACCACATCATCTTATTTATTTTAAGATATTTTTTTTCAACCGGATTATAGTGCTTCACTGTTATTTACATGATGTCCTATGGATCTGCGTCTGCAACTTATTATCTCTAAACTATCTGACTTGTCTGCTAAATTGACTTGCTTATAGAAGGTGAAGTATTGCTAAGATAATCGATGAATTTACAGCTTTCGACGCAAGTGCATCGTTTCATAAATAGGAACAATATTTATCGTGAGAAAGGTTATCTGTTTGCCTCGGTTTGTTATGAGAAAACATCTCGAAATAAAATGCAAATACAGTGCGGTTGAAGTGAAACAAATTGTTGACGAACAGCACCGAATTATTAGTTATAAATAATATAAAATAGCGCATGTTATAACTAAATAGTGTGAATTGTACACATAATTAATATCGCAACATACAAAATAAAACAACTGTTCAACCTGGATTATGCTAAAACAGAATAATGATAATCAGCTCGACAAATGCATAGGAACCTAAAATGAAATGCAAATATGTATTTCGGAAAGGAAGTCGTATTTTCTATGCCTAACATACTACAGTCGCTTATTATTTTCGCCGAAATTCACTACCACTCATTTTACATCTACACTGTCATGTTCCCAAGAAAGAAGGATAAACTCTAAATGCCTGTACATTTGTGAATACACCGGTCTCTGTAAAATAAGTTCATTTTTACATGAGTTGATAACTTAAGAAAATAAACCGAATTAATTCTACATCCGGAGCTGTACTTGTGTCGAAGTAATCATAGCAATTTGTTTAGGTACCTAATATGTAGTCATAACTAATATCGCGCACCATCAAATGATTCTCTCCAGTAGGCACTATTTAAGTGACTGCATTGTCAAGGGGTTAACCAGCTCTTTGTTAAATAAGTCGTCTGCTGCAATGCGATTGAAAATGTCTAAATAAAAACAAACACGCAGCTTAGTTAATTGGATGAAAAATGATAAAGAATGAGATATACTCGCCTATGTATATTATGCTATAGAAAGGTGATTTATATAACAAAACAACTTTAAGCGAAATAGCATTATTTTACTTCACAAGTAATATTAAACCCAGTCTTACTCTACTGCAGTTTATTGTAATGAATTTATTTTTTGTAAAAAGTTAAAGTAAAAATGTAACAAATAAACATACATATGATCGCGACGACAGGAGGTTGTATTTTGTAAAGAGAAGAAGGATCGTTTCTTTCAAAATTGTAGCAGCAACTCCCGCAACTTCGATTAAATCAAAATCTAGAATATTATTTTTTTAATCAACCAGCATTAAGTCCAACACAGGATGGTAAAGTTTATTGATCGTTAACTACACTACACACATAGCATTTTAGCTCAAACATAGAGCAAACGGGCAAATACCTAGTGATTGTTTCGTAGTGAGTAAGTATCTCAGCATTCATTTTAAGTTATTTTATAAAGTCATGAAAATCCGAAATAACAGCGATCTAATCAGAAATCAAATCGATGTCTTCTCGAATGAAATGTAAGTAATTGCTCTGTAAAATAACTTGTAAATTGTTGAAATATTTCAACGTACTTTAGTATGACTGATGTAAATTTTCAAACAATTTCTTGTAAACATTTTTTTTTTTAAGTTACAGGGTTTTTCTATGTAATTCTCATGATATGAAAAAAAAAATATTGAAATATTAATCTCCTTATTGCATGTACAAGTACATTTAAATACCTTGCAATTTATCGAAAACATACGCTATATTTGTACAAGACTTACCATTGTAAAGGAATTTACTTGGCAAATGGGTTTCCAAGGATTTTGTTTGTAACAGCGCAAAAGTGTATTTTAACACTGTATCACCTTACTTGCTATAAACGTCTAATTTTTTCGAAAAATGAAATGAATGTTTTGTTGGATAAATATCTACAGTTTATAAGTAATTTTCTTGCTTAAATTACAATGATGGTTTATCTGTTTGTATAGTAATTTGTTTTAACAATATCAGTGACTTATCACGGTAACTATAGAAATCTCCATGGTTCAAGTCGTTGATGTCTTATGATGAGATTTTAAAACAAGTGACAACCTATGTATTTCAATTAACGTTTTTATGTGTAGTATGACATTTCCTGTAATGTTGACGAATTTTACGGCATAACAAATTGTTTTAAACCAGGCTTTATTAATCAAGGGAAAATTTTAGACAATTAATTGCAATCCTTCAGCTTCAGTGGGCTACGAATTAGTATTTTCACGTCTTCCCGACATCTCTCAAAAGTTTAGAATTTTATATTTTAACTGTATCAAAAATACGCCAATTGACACCAACATTTACTTAACTTACACCGCGGAACTAATTGAAGCAGGATTTTAGTATAGAATTTATTCACTTATTTTCAATCCCGTGTCAGTTGTTTGAGCAAACAAAAGGTAGCATAAAGGTGAATTAATCAATTTTAACATGTAAAATTCCTTTCTCACAGAACGATAACATTTCATAAATATACATGAAATTATTTATTTAGATAAAAGGCCTAGTCTAGTTTATTCAACCAAAAAATTATCTTTGGTAATGGAAGGTATTATTTGAATAACGGCTGATGTCTTATATTTTACAACTCCAATTTAAATGGTAATTTTTCTCTAGATTCTAGCCAAGCTCAAAGTAAATGGGACTCGTTAAAGAGCTAACGTTGTGTTAATGATTTGGAGACGAATTCATTTTAAAGGGTTTTTTATTTCCACTTTCTTCTGCATTGTTTACACCAGGCATTGCAAATGATATTCGCTAACTTTATTTTTTGACGTTCAGCAATGAAGAGAGACGCGGATAAATTTCCGTTTTGGAAAGAAATGAAAAATGATTCATTTTGCTGGTATAAGGCCAGCATAACAAAGCTTTGTGCTCCGTATTAAAAGGCAAAAATCAAATCACTGGATCATAAGTACACATTTCTTTGTAACAAATAACAGTGTCGGATAAAAATTTTATTTTTCTGGAATTTATAACATTTAAGCAGAATATTTTTGAAAATAATTGTAAATATATTCAAATATCATGGATATGGGTAAAACGTAATTATTCAGAGTTACACGAGGTTGTATCATATAACAAAACGTCGTTATATTAACATCATTTTAAGTACATAGGCCAACATTTGACTAAAACATTAAAGGCACGCGTTTTTTTTTCCCAAAAAAGGATTTCACTGTTTCGTTTGATCCCAACATGGATTAAGAAAGGCTCTAACTCATGGTAGTTAACGAGAGCTTTCAAAATCCCGCTTCTTAAAATTTCGATTTGTCCTGAAACGGAAGCGTACTACATTAATTTAAGTTTATGAATCTAGCTCAGCTAAGTTTATCTTACTTTACCCATATTGTTACACACATACTCATACACACATGCACACGCATAATATTAAAGTACTCTCAGGAATAATTAATAACTTCTGCGTCAGTTACAACTTAATCATTTAGCTATAACAATGTTTTCCTGAGCGTATAAGAATACATACTAAATTAATTGAAATCTTTAGTTATTGTAAATTTATTTTTATACGCGTGACTTACATTCTACTGGAGTATAACTGAGCTCACTGCATGTTGTAGTACTCATTCACAACTGCTTTAGTACAAAATAAGTTATCATATAACTAGTGTGAAATAAGATTCACTAGATAATGGTAAACACAGCAATGTGTACCCCTGTTTTCATTAAATTTTCATATTTACGGATCTCCAACGTAAAAATCGTTCAAGGTGCTAAGTTTCTTTCACCTTTCACGCCAACCTCTAAGTTTACGAAAATCTGTAAATCGTGTCGTAAGGTGGTTGCTGAAATCTGCAACCTGCCCTTACCTGAAGAGAACTAAGAAGATGGAAACACGAGTATTCTTACCCTTGGACGGCCTTACGGTTAGGATAAGAATTGGGATTTACGATTGCTATATTCCCACCGTATTGGAAGTCCAAGGATTAGAATGACGTACTCGTGTTTCCATCTTCTTGGATCTCTTCAGGTAAGGGAAGGTTGCAGATTTCAGCAACCACCTTACGGCATGGTTTACAGATTTTCGTAAACTTAGAGGTCGCCGTGAAAGGTAAAAGAAACTTGACATCTTTGGCTACATACCTCCAATTAACACAGGTTAATAAAAACTGTTATCGTTGGTAAGGTAATATATAACTACTTCGCCGTTGTTATTATGAGTCTCTCTTAGATAATAAAAATCGTGATAACGGTCGTAATGAATCAAGCTTGACAAATAAAGGAAACTAAATACTGAAAGTTATTATATTATTAAAAGAGTGAGTAGTGCCAAACAACAAATCGATGAGGGCCTACATCGCTATAGATATAATACGCTGTAACGTAGAACTGACATACTTGTTTCACATTGTGTTAAAGGAACTGCTTAATTTTAAGTTAACATCAGCTTATCCAGTATTTTACCACCAATCAGTTGAGTCATCTTGTCTGTGTGAGGCTTCAGTCCCAACGAATGTCACGAGCCAGGTATTAGACACATATTTTGTTCCAGTTTAGTTTTTATTCGCCAGTTTGAAGGTGGATTTACTCAAAGTAAAATTCTCCAAATTTATTTTAATGAAAAAAAAAAATGTTCGGTTATAATATTTCCTTGCGTTAACTTAAATAGCTGAAGCTAATACAGTATTTTATAAGGGCAGTGTTTTTTTAATAAAACAATTTCGTTTGGTGATTTATAGTTTCCACGCATGTATATATATGTGTGTGTGTGTGTGTTTGTGTTGCGTGCGCGTGTGCGTGCAAGTGTGTGTTTTACAACCAGAAAGAGTTTATTGTGATAGTTGGAACAGTGGTACATTTTGTTAAACGGAACTTACAATGTAAAAAATAGTGTTTCTGTATTTATTAAACAAATGTATTCAAAACTAACGCAGTGAGTTAAATCTGTGTAGATTAGATAAAATAACGATTTTGAACCACTACAATAGTATATCAATGGAAATTCTCTGAACAGCTTGTTGTAAGCTAATCGTCAACGTAACTCCGTGATTACTGTTGACATTCTATGCGATCATGAAACATTGATTCAGAAGCGATTAATTCGCGTCCAATTTGAGGCATTTATCAACAGACGCTTCGTCAATCTCGTTATGAGTTACGATTGCCAGATATTGGCGATACGCCTATTATCTCACATATTTGGTACAGCGGTACTGAGGAAAAATAATGCAGTCATCATCCCGAAGAGTAATGGAATTTTAAAATTTGTACTCGGTATAGAAAATGTATTATACATTAGTGCGTAAAATCATCTGAAATTGTTTTTGAAATGTTAAAATTATTTTCTTCTTAGAATCTAATTTTTCGAAAGTAAATGTAACATCATAAATGATTCTTATGAAATTTACAGAATATTTCGTGGCGATGAACAAATGAATATTAAATATAGATACAGAAAGAACTTCGCTGTGTCATTTTACAGCCACGAAATTCAATGATAAAAATTATACACGAAAAAATAGGCTCGACAAACAACAATTTCTACTGAAGGTGAAATGTGTTCGAATTCGTATTTTCACAGGCTAGAGGTTTTGTTAATATGAAACTACCCCGGGAACTGTATTGTTAGATTCCTCTTAATTTTGGTTATTTTAGCAAATATATATTTTCATTTGTCCTTTAAGATTTAGTCGTTCCAATACGTTCACTAAATATTTCTACCTCATTTAGAACTAGGAATCACCTTGCATAGCTTGTCAGATTCGTTAGTAAACAGCCGGTATATTTTTTATAAATTATCCTTAGCAACTGAAATATGCAAAAAAAACTCTGAGTAACGCAAACATGACTATCGATGTCCCACCACTCAAATTCTTGTCACTCTGTCTAACTCACGGCCATAGAGGAACAGATCTGGACACTTTGAGTTAAAAATTACCCCTCTTATGACTGATTGGCACCACTGGCACTCTGGCATTGTTTTAACATTGCGTTAAATGTAACTACAAGTAGCAAGTTCATGCCAGAGTCGCTAGGACACTAGTAGTACGAAGCAATATTGCATTGTTAAAACATCACTTCATTGCTAGTGACACTTTCAGTCATAAAGGGTTCAACTCAGTAGCATTAGTAGATATACTAGTGTCCAGACCTGTAATTCTAAGACCGTGGTCTAGCCATACAAGGACCTTAAAGTTCAATACTTTCAGCAGTACAACAACACACTAGCGCCTTAGTGTTGAGGACTATGTGGACGAGGCGAGCGAGCCAAACCAGAATTCTCACACCACTTTGAAACCTAAAACGGTCTATTCCGCTCCAAATAGTCGATAACCATAATAAATAAAACTAGGATAAACACGAAACAAGTTTGTCAAACTTTTGCATAACATACTACATGTAGTTGTGATTATCGTTTGGTTGTTTGGCCAGCAGACCTTCTTTTGAATATAATATTTCTTAGAGTGTATTCGATGTGATTCTGTGTATCATGGTTTCCATTCTCTTCAAGGTGTTCTCGAAGCGGCTATCTCTATCGTCGCCTGACAGTGCGACTGCCCGCACAGCACGCCGAGTTGATGGCCCTCTTGCAGACTCGACCTCCAGTGCTCTGGCCAGGGCATCCTGCATAGTCCTTGGGGCGGCCAGGCGCACTGCTTGGCG